>JASXTE010000377.1:0-51564 GCA_030280995.1 Hemileia vastatrix
TAGTATGTGTTGAATGTAATTGAGATAGGATCTTGGATTGTCTGGATTCAACATTAATTCTTGCTCTAATACGACATCTTCGGATGGAATCAATTCGGGATCAATCAATGGAGATGGAATCGGATGAGTCATCGGGAAGGAATGGGAGATGGATTCCATTGGAGAAGTAAAGGAGGAAGAAGAAGAAGTGGAAGCATCGTTGGTAGAAGAAGAAGTGGTAGGCTTTGGCTGCGTCTGCTTCTCTGCTTCTGCTTCTATCTGCGCTTGCTGATTCTCTTGATCTTGATTCTTCTTTTCGTTGCTCTTTCTCGAACTCCTTTTGGGCGCCATCGAGGTAAGGAGGATTAGAGCAAAAGTGATAGTTGCTGGTCCAAAGTCAACTTCGTCTTCTCATCCTTTTCACTCTTTCCCCACAACATCCTTAACTACAACAATTCAGATTCAAGATGGACCCAACATTGAATCAATATCGAAACTTCCAATCTCATCAACAAACGATTCTTCAACTTCCCTTACATCTCCAATCCAGACTTTCTCCCACTATTCTCTCTCTTTCCCTAACTTCCCTCTTCGCCTTTCATTCCTTCATCACCTTGACCATTTCCTACTTTCAGTTACATCCTTCGTATTCTCTACCTCTATCATTAACTGGATTGCTCATCTCAAACTTGACCAACTCTTTCATCGATCTATTGCCGATCTTCACTCTCTTACACTTCGCATCGATCCTATTGGACATTCTCTGGTTGACTTTCTCTACTTCTCCAATCGTATTACAATTCAAGGAAAATGATGTCATTAAAGAGATTCAGGGGGAAAGTGTTAGTCAAGTATGCGTCTTTTTGGTTGGGTTCAATATGATCGTTAAATTGTTTACCTTGGTCAATTGTTCCATCAAGTTGAAGGAATTGGGCGTTATCGAGGATGTACAACCCTTTGGATTGGGTAACAATGCTGGGGGTTATGGTTACGGTCCTTTTGGAGGGTATAGTGGGAATCAGAATCAGGATGGTAAGTCATGATGAACGAAAGAGACTCCTGAAAGGCTCGTTCTGCATTTTTTCGATTACTGATACCAGAAGCTTCCACCTTTTTTTTACATTAATTGGAACTTGCATCTTTTCCGATCATTGAAACATATCTCGAATCGCATCGACGACGCATCAGTCCCTGGAGGGTATCGACCCATCTATGATGAAGAGACCATCGATTCCTATCAATCTCAACAACCACAAAGACAACCTGCTCAATATCAATCTCAAGATCAGCAACAAGGTCTAGGAGGTCCAGCTTATGGTAGAGCACAAGCTCAACATGGAAGAAAGAATTCGGAGGCAGATGCAAAGATTTTGAGCTCTTTGGATCAGAGGTTGATGAATCCAAATTCCACTTCCAATCCTAATCAGCCAGCTCCAACTAGAACTCAAAGTCAAGAGGATCAGAATGGTAGCTCGAGTAATGGTTATCAGTCCATTGAATAGAGCAAGGAGACGTTTGTAGAGCTGTTTCGTCTCTTTCGATTTCAATCTCTTGATGCTTATACTGAAAGACAAGTCTTCTCTTTTTAAATGATTGATAGATGAGTGAGCTCCGGACAACTTGCAGCAGAACCAATAAGGTTTCTCTTTTCATCTGAATTCAACAATGGCAACTCGATAGTGAGCTCTTTGAGATTAAAGCTGTGAGTTCTGATCAGGTCGATAGTGCAATCTGAGTCAAAACGGTCGTCCGGAGCTGTGATCCAATTCCAATCGAGGTTCAGTTTGGTCAATCCGCTCCCAACAAATGCAGTGGCTGCTTCAATCACCTCGAAGATCTTGTCGAACATTTCATTCTCATCATCAGATGTTTCCATATCGGGATCTTCATCAAGTTCTTCTTCGAAGGATCGATAAATGTTGACGAGAAACACCTTTGAAGATGGCAGACCAAATTCCACTTATCCTAATCAGCCAGCTCCAACTAGAACTCAAAGTCAAGAGGATCAGAATGGTAGCTCGAGTAATGGTTATCAGTCCATTGAATAGAGCAAGGAGACGTTTGTAGAGCTGTTTCGTCTCTTTCGATTTCAATCTCTTGATGCTTATACTGAAAGACAAGTCTTCTCTTTTTCTTAGGAATTTATAATCTCTGTTAGCATAAATTTTACGTGCCGCTTCTGTACTTATCAATCCATCTGTTGCTTGCGAAGTCGATTCTTCGCTGTTGGCTGTTGGCTGAGTCTGCAGATCTCGTTGAGCTTGTACAATGCCTACTCTTCCAAAATCCAGCGAAACATTTGGCGAAAGAATGATTGCAGATTCCACATATGAGAAACCAAAGGAAGCGACTTTGTAGAGATCTTTAGTCTCGAACATGCACGAATTCTGCAGCAGATCAAGAGACAACGACTTTACCCCCTGATAGTCATTCCGATTCTTTCTCTCTCTACCACTTTTGTCACAGAGAGAAGTGGGTTTCATCAGAGTTTGGAACTTTTGTAGAACTCGGATGTAAGATTTCGAAAAGTGAGAAATGATAACAAAGCGGTTCAAGATCGGAAGTGATATCATATCGTGCCTCGAGGCTCCGCCCATTCTCAAACTCTCGCTGGAAATCTGAACGCTTCGAGAGGCAGCAATTCGTGAGCAATATGGATAGGTGTATGGAAATGAAATGTATTCCGATTGTATGATATGGAAAGAAGAGACGAAACCGAAATGGAAGGATGTTTGATGGGAGGGAAATTGACGCCGAACGAGCCTTAGGCGACAGGCTGCATCACTAGCGGGAAGCCCAGACCTGCTCTCTTTCTCTTCTTCCATTCTTCGTTCTTTTCCCCCATTCTCTAATCCTGTCCTAATCTTTTCTTTCTTTCTTTCTAATTGCCCCAAAGAAAAGAACTCCAACAACGACCAACTTCTACTTCTTTCTTTGCTCTTCTCTTTTTCTCCTTTTTCAAACCTACAAGTCTAACAAACAAACTCATCCTCCCCTATCAACCAACCTCAAGATGCCATCCTTCTCCAAACTTGCCTTGGTCATTACTACTGCCTTGTCTCTATCAAGTCTCTCTTTGGCTCAAAATGTTCCTGCATTCCAGTATGGAACTCCCAACCCAAATGCACCAGGCGTAAAGGGAAGAAACAGCAATGGTCCAACAAACCCGTCAGTATTCACTTCAGCACAACACTGATTGGGTTGTTAGACATTGAATTAGAACTACTAAATTGATATAAAGGTGCTCAACATCTTATCTACCATCTCTGTTCTGTTTTTTCATTCAACGCCCCCCTCTTCCCCTTTCCCCAACTACCTCTCCTTCTCTCCCTCTCTCTCCAGTGACTCACCAAAGCTAGGAACTCCAGTAAACCAAACTTCTGAATCTCGTTTGGCATCTGTCAACTCCGTAGACGATTGGTGTACTTTCGGTCCAAAGGAACCTGTAAGTTTCTCATCCTCCCGCCTGGCTCATCCCGATTAATCCTCCTTTGCTTCTCCTTCCCTATACAACCCTCTTCTGACTCGTCTATCCTATCTTCATTCGCCATCTCACAGGGTCAACCAATTGGTAACATTGAAGCTGAAGTCGTTGCGTGAGTAAGAAACTCGATGGGCTAGGTGTGTTTGTTCCAGCCAAAGTCGAACCTGCGGCTGATCTGTTCGACTTGCTCTTCCCTTCATCCCTCTTATAGCTGGTGTACCAAGCCAAGGAACAATGCCAGAGTCATCGTGAGTGTTCGATGAAGATTCGGAGAGATGTGAAAGAGAGTGGAAGAATAGAAGTTTGCATAATCGAGGATAGGGGGTTCTTGCTGGCCTTGAAGGATGTTAGAGGACGAACGTCTCCTCTCGATGGTGGGATAGATTTCGAGAGAAGAATGGTTAGGGAAAAGGAAAATAGAGATTTTGAATCGGAATCCACTCTTATATAGGAGTAAAATTAGAACGCATGGGCCTCTACAGCCGTTTCGGCAGGCTCACTTTTGATCGATCCTTCCATCCCTGATTCATCCCTGGTTCCATCCCTCTCTCTCTGACAATCTTTTCTTTTCCTTTTTCTTTTACGAATCAACAGCCAGATGGAACTCTCACTGCAACCCATTTCGTCAAGACTCCTCTTTACGTTCAAGTCATGGCTTTGGGAGATTTCACCAAGATGAACATCATGGCTGGAGATGATGGAGGAGAGGTGAGTTCCCAATCATCAAGGCTTTCATTTAGCTTCCAATAGAAGATTTGAATACTGAAGGTCTTTTCTCCTCTTTTCCTTCCTCTCTTGTTCAGCTCGATCCACACGGAGGTGAGTAGAAGAAAGCTTTATTCATTCTCTCTCGCACCGTCACTCACCCACTCGTCTCTCCCTCATTCCCTCTTGATATTCAGCTACCAACATGGGTAACCCAATCGGTGGAAATGTCACTTCAAATGTTTCTGGTCAAGATGTCTTCTACGAGGAATGGATGTCTTTCGTCTCTTACAACCAAGTGAGTCGAGCTCTGACTTGGATCGTTTCATAAGTATTTCTCTGCTGACATGTCTATCCCTCTCTTCCACCTCTACAGGTCTGTATCAGAGTCTGTATCGCTGGTACCGATATCGCTCCAACTCCTTTGGAATGTCAACACGAGCTCGGTGAGTATCGACTCGACACTTCTTTCGATGATCGCTCTCTCTGACCTTTCACTCTCAACTCTTTCTCTTCTCATTTTCAGATGTAATGGGATGTAACTGGGCTAGTATCAAAGCTTGATCGTCGTTTGAAAAGCGGAGAGTCTTCGTTGCATCGTCTGACCTCCGTCTTCTTCCCTCTTCTTCTCCTACCTCAGGTCATGCCAGGAGACTACTCTGATAACAAATTCGACTCTTGTGAAGGAGATTCCGCCTACCCTCCTGGTCTTTATCCTCAATCTACGGGAGAAACTTCTACGTTCCACCAATACTTCTCAAGTGTTTACGTCGATGGAAGCGGTAACTCCTTCACTTTTGTCAACGGATCTCCAGACCAAGTGAGTAAAATCGATGGACCTCTGAGATACCTGGTTCCTTCTTTAACAAGCTTGTTCTTTCAAACAATAAAGTCTTATTCGAAGTCAATCCGGAGACGTATCGAGAATGGAACGTAAAGGCTCGAAACTGATCTCGCTCTCTCCTCTCTCTCGCGCTCTCTCTCTACTCTTCACCAGGTTACTCCAAGCGCTGCTTACTCGCTTCCAGCAACTTCTAACTGTCAAACCACCAGCTCTGTCGGAAACGGTATCGCTTCATTGTCATCCGCTGCCGCCTCGAGCTCTGCCACTTCGATGAGCTCTTCAGCAGTCTCCTCTGGAGCTTCATCAACCAGATCATCGAACTCTGCCAGCACAAGACCAGCTCAATCATCAGGAAGCAGTGGATCTTCAGGAGCTGTCCCAATCGTCAACATTAACTTTTCTGCAATCCTAGCTGTCGTTGGTGCCGTTGCTGGTGGAGTCGCTCTTCTCTAGATGAAAAGAGAGACAATCCCCAGTTTCAGAATCTCTTCCCTGCTTCGTCTACATCTCTCAGAACAATTTGTTTCCACATTTCAACAAAAACCCAAGAAAAGTCTCCATCTTCAGATTCTCGTCCATCATGAACTAGGCATACACTATACACCACACTCCTTTATTTTCACAAAGTCACTCTTTCTCGTTAGATGTTTTCTCTTTCTTTTAATTCCTTTTTTTCTTCTTTCAATTTCTTTCTCTCTTTTCACCTTACTTTTGGATCTTTAATTCTCTCTCATTACACAAATGAAAAAATTCGAGAATCCAATCTTAGTAGAACATTCTCCCATTACATTTCACATTCTTTTCTTTTTCCTCTTCTCTTTCTGCTTTTCAACTGTTCTTTTGTTGTTTTTTCAATAGCTTCTTTTGACAGTCTTTACCCAATTTTCACCTGTGTTCTCTGTTCTCTCGAGGTGTGATGGTGATTGATGATGAGACGCATCAAGACAGAAACTCCTTCCAAAGATTCAGTGACTATATGCCTCGATCTCTCAAAGGATCCCCTGTAGAGAGTACAAGAGAGCGATCAGAGAGATCAAGAGTTCAGATAAATGGTGAAAGAACGAAGAGGAGCTGATTTGCTGAGCAGCTCGTTGAACTTAACTCACCTTGAAAAAGACTTCATCTCAGATTTCCACTTCTACGAAGTTTAACACTTTCTCCAAGTTGATCACCTTCTCTACCAACTCCTTCGTCTCTTTCACGAAACCAGTTTTCAAAGCTTTGGTACGAAGGATTACTCTCTTAATGTTTTCCATTCTGATTCCATCCACTCTCATCCCAGCCTCTACGTTCTTCTTTCTTTGAACCAACATCTTCAAAACGTCGTCGAATTTCTCTCTTCTGAAAAGAATGTCCAACCTCAGATCTTCTAACTGAGGACATTTTGTTGCCAATCGATCAATATGTTTCAAACCTGCGATCCAAAGCTTTGAAATAGAAGGTAGACCTTGTGGGATTTGATATGAATGAAGAATGATGGTTGAGGTGGAAGGGATGATCAACCAAGATGGATATTCAGTAGAAAGTAGAAAGAGTTCCAACACTTCGAGTTGGTGCAAATGGATTGGAGCGACAAGAGAATCGATTGGCGATTGTCTGAGCTTGATTCTGAGATGCTTCAAGTTTTGAGATTTCTCCAAGCAACCTCTCCATTGAGATGAGTCCCAGAGACCTTCGATCCAAAGGGAAACCAAATTCTCGAAAGATCCTACTTTCTGGAACAAAGCAGCGTTGTCGATCCACAAGACTCTCAGATTAGAAGAATTGCCGACAGCTTGAGAATGTTCTTCCAAATTCTCTCTTTCTATTAAATGAACTGTCTCAGATTTGACATCACCAATCCTACATTGAACTAAGTGAGGAAGAGTCAACGACAATTCGGAAAGATACTTGGTTTCGGTAGGTGAATGAATCCAAACCGATAGAAGAGTCTCTTTGTTCTTTTCGATGATCCGTCTAAACTCGGTGACATCTGTTTGTTGATCAAACTTGACCTTGATTGAAACTTCCTTTAGACGACTTCCACATTTCCTATCGAATAGCTTGATGAGAGAAGAGTTCCAGCCTTCTTTCTTGTCTTGATCGAGAACTAATCTTCTCCAAAGCATTTTGTTCTCCTCGATGACCTCATACCAGCCTTTGCAAACTCTATTCAATCTAACCATTTGGTCGGAATCCAGTTGTTGGAAGACATTGAGGAGACTCTCCGAAGGTAAGACGTTCATGATGAGATTCGGATTGGGAAGATGATCAGTCTTTGATTGTGATCTCTTCTGAAGATAGTCGTTGGAAGCCTGATGCTTTGGACCTTGCAACTCGAAGTTGTGCTTCAATCTCTTCAATTTTGAGAGAAGATGGTTGAAGTTGAGAAGAAGAAAAGATTTCGCAAGACACTCAATTTTGCGACGCTCGGCCTTTCGTGCAGCACCACCGGGCCTTGGTCGTGGACAGTCCTCGATCTTCCTATCTACTTTGTACACAAGATCAAAATCAATATGGATTTATAATTACAGTTCTGAAAAAATGAAAAGAAGATGCTGATCCAGTTCCTCACTCGTTCCTTTCCGTCTCTTCTTCTCCACCATCCTCATCTTACTCTTCATCCTTTCCAGATTCGGAACCAGGATCGCTTTCCGGATCTGGGAAGTAACATACATAAAGTTTTGAGGTATCTAACTTGGGAGCAATCTCCGATATATCTTTTCTATAATAATCCGTTACAACCTTTTCTTCATCTTTTAATCCTTCGAATCCTTCCGGTTCGTCCTTGATGAAATAATCGAAGAGAGGCATGATTTCTTGACCACAACTGAGATAAGACAAATTGGGAAACATAATTGGATTTTGATCCTCGATGCTCTTCAATTCTTCGTTAAGGTCATGAGTCCGATTAGAAGCAGAAGTCTCCAAACTTTCTAACTTGGAGGAATGTCTAGCGATAAATTTCACCAGAAGTTCAAAAGGTAGGTTTGAGGACTTCAATTCGGCTTTTAGCATTTTTGGAAAGTTGCAGTTCTTGAGAAGAAAGTTACACATTGGAGAAGAGCAGAGTCCAAACCTGAGATCAAGTAGATTGGGGAATTCGATCTGACTTCTGTCGTGGATCTGAGTTTGAGAATATTGACGTGAGGAGCTGTCACTTATTTCACTAAGGTCTAATTTGACAAGAGTTGAGGCTGTAGATTGAAGAAGTTGATAGATGATGATGGGTTCTTGATCTGGTTGTTTTTCCGGATCAAGGAAAACGCTCAAAGTCTCTAAGCTTTCCATTTCAGCATTTGCAAAGATCTCCATTAACTGAACGGCACAGTTCAGGTATAAGAATCTGATCTTGGGCAATTGCAACTTCTCTAGAGAGTTGGACTTGAATTCGGAGACATCTTTGACCTTCACTTGCCTCAACTTGACCTGCTCCACACTTGTAGCACTGCGATTTAGAAACTCGAAGAACGATTCAGGCTGCACTGAAGCACCAAAGATGTCCAAAAGCTTGAGTTGAGGAAGAAGGATTTGACTTGAGAACTTGAACCACGATGTATTGCGATGATGAATTTTCAAAGTTTCCAATCCAGGGAGAGTGACTCTTTGATCTTCTGCCAGTTTCACCAGTTGACTTGTATCGAGTGATGAGCCATGATAACAACCTACTTCTCTGCAATCGGATTCCCATCTAACCAAAGAGCTACAACTCTTCAAAACTTCTAGCAACCTCTGGCTGGTCAGATCGCCCTCTTCCTTATCCACAATAGGTTGTCGTTTAGGTGAAGCTATTGTGAAAAGTTCTTGAAGCTTTGGAAGTGTAAAGAAGGATAAAACTGCAAAGACAGATGAATTGACCCCATGAATAGTCAGAGATTCTAGACTAGGTAAAGACTCTTTGCCTAATGTGAGATTGTTGCTGGAAGAGTCGATGCTCAGATTCTTCAACTTGAGGTCTTTGAGCGACTGATTGAATCTGAGAACCAAATAGAGAATTGTTCCTCGCAATTGAGAAGTGAGAGAGTTACAATTAAGGTTGAGATCCAAGTATTCCAGTCGAGCTCCACACCAGTTTATAAGCCAATCCATTTCCGATAACTTATTGGAACGGGAATCTATTTCCAACTTGAACTTTTTGAGATGAAAAGGAGGAAGATATACCGGAGAAATGCTTTCTAGATCTTTGAGAAGTAAGGTGAGAGAAGAAAGATTGGAACAACTTGCGACAAGATCCAAGAGTTGATGAGATGTTCTATTCAAAGACAAATCTATCTCTATCAGGAAATCTTTAGACTTTTCGAGTTCCTCATAGAGTCCCAAGAGTCTACTTGAAGGTGAATCGTTTTCCTTCCCATTTTCTAAATCTTGAAATCTCAATAAATCCAACTTCAACTTGTTGAGTTTTCCACCAGTAAACTCGACGACCTCTCTCAAAAACTTGGTGCAATACACTGTATTGTAACTAAGAACGAAATCTGAGCTCTCGACGGTCGAAAAGGTTTTGGAACCTTTGTCGTCGAATCCTTGAGATGTAACTCCACAAAGAAAAGGCCCGATGAAATGGAATCCTCTGAGATCTGAATTTGAACCATCTAAAATTCGACAGGACTGGATGAGTAAATCAGCTATACACTCGTGGGAGGATATTGGTAAATGGCGAAGGTTTTGAAAGTGAATCTTGAGTGGTCGATTCTTTGTTGAAGACTTGATGGTTTGCAAAAGTTTGAGATAAGTCGAACCGGTTCCTTCCATTAGTTCATCGAAACCGTATTCATTATAATCTTGACGATCCCAATCTGAATATCGAGAGAAATGTTCAAAGAAAGGGTTTAAATCCAAATGAATCTCCTTGAGTCCTGAACCTATTTCCAACAATCGAGGCAATAGCTCGATCAAGTCGGATTCGAATTCGAATCGCTTTGGGATGTTGATGAGATCCAAAACTTGATTGATAGAAGAATCCTTGGAAATTATTTCTTTCCATTTCTTGCATGTCGAGGAAGAGATTGCGAGAGAAGCGGTTGATAGTAGAGAGAAGAGTCTGACGATCAGTTCATGAGGCAGCGCCTCCATCGGGTCGACCATGATGGAGGCTGAAGACTTGAAGAGAGTAACAAGCTTTGTGTTGAGGAAGAAGAAGAAGAATCAAAGAGGAGGAATAAATGGGAATTTGAAGTGGTTGGTAGAAGGAGAAGAAGTTCTTCTGATCTGCAATCTTCAACTCATCTCCATCTTGGATCAAATCATGACCGAACCGACATCAGCAACTTCTTCTTCAGGACCAGCAGGATTGGGAGTTATGGATTCACTTTCATCGGAATGCACTCCACTCAAACACAAATACGACAATTGCTTCAATCTTTGGCTTCAGGATTATCTTTCAGTCTCTCCCTCAAATCATCCCTCAAACTCTTCTTCTCCTTCTGCCAAAGAAGAGAACAAATGGTCATCTTGGTCAACAAGTAGCAGGGACAGGAAGGATAAGGGTGACGAGGCGGGACAGAGGAGGCAGAGGAATCTCATTTTGAAAGAAACGTTGGAAAAGGATTGTGGGGAGCTCTTCAGAGAATATCAGAAATGTGTAAAGGTGAGTGAATCGGATACGAGGCTTTGAATTGACTTGGCTTTGATCATCATATTCAACTAGATCGTTCAAGATGAAAAGGAACGAGGAGAAATTGGAGGACGAGAATGCAAGTAGCAAAGCGTATTCAGTAGAGAAGCCTTTTATTGAAAATGGATTCATATCACCAAGTTCTCTCTTGGAATAAGCTGTACTTGTGATGTCAAGCCCTAGCAATCATTTAACCTCGAATATAAGAGTTGATCCGAGTTAAACCTTAGAGCTGCGAAACGTGGAGAGTTCATCTGTTTCCAACTCGAAATCAAATCATCTCTCTGACCCTTTTTTCTTTTTCCTTTTTCTCATTCTCCCCTTGCTCTCAACACTTTACAGAAAGCAGTGAATGAGAAGTCCCTAGCTCCACTGATAGCAGATGCTCGATCTTACAATCCCTTCCCCTTCCCAAGAGATAGACCTTCCGGTGGAAACAACGACAAGGATAACCCTCCTTTCCCCTTTGCAAAAGCTGAAAGAGGTAGGGATGAAGATTTGTAAAAACAAGCAAAGGGGTCAAGAAAGACTGTATAGATATCAAAAGCAAGGATTAGACTTCAATTTCTAAATCATAGAAGCAAAGCAATATCGGATCTGTCGTCTGACTTCTTGCTTGAAATGAAGCTCTTGGAAGTGTTCTGTTTCTTTCGAAACTTTCCAAGGATTGAATCGCTATGGCTAGAAAAGCTCAGCTCAGATGATTCGTTCTTTGGATCCCTCATCAAGACTTGATTGAGCTTTTACTTCTTCTCCGCCAATCTTTTGAAAAGATGGGCTCTGTTTGCAGAGATTTCTATCGCTCATCGCACTCCAACGCTGATATCAAGTAACAAAAGTCAAGATTCAACTCTCTGAGTTCAAATCAAAAGAGAGGCAAAACAAGCGTTCAAATGTAATTTGCGAAGATAGAGATCGTAGATACAAGTTTCTTTCGTTTCATACAAAACGAATCAGATCTTGGAGTTTCCCAGCAGACTCTCAAGAGTGGTCTTGGTACGTT
This sequence comes from Hemileia vastatrix, assembly GCA_030280995.1. Taxonomy (NCBI): domain Eukaryota; kingdom Fungi; phylum Basidiomycota; class Pucciniomycetes; order Pucciniales; family Zaghouaniaceae; genus Hemileia; species Hemileia vastatrix. The sequence goes on from JASXTE010000377.1 coordinate 11,609, forward strand.
CCTTTTCCTCTTTCTGTGGGAAGAAAGGGAATGACAAAAGAAGGGAGACAGCACGTAAGGTCAGTATGAGAGATTCTTCAATTTCTCGACGGAACACACGAGGGTTACCAAAAACTTACGATGATACCTGAGATTGGTTTGAAGTTTTCGTGCTTAGAGTCTTTCATGAGTTCGAAGATCAAGGATTCAGAAGTTGTGATCTGGGCTCCTGCAGCACGCATGCGCTGCACGAGAGGGGAAGAGAATTGAAGTCGAGAGAGAAAGTAATCGAGAGTGGTTGGTTTAGCCATCTTTGGAAAAGGAAGCGTCTCAAAAGCCTCTCTTTTGATCCAATGCTGCCTGAGCAATTCTAGAACACTCACAGCTATAGCAGGAGCAATCTCTTGAGCGTTGCATGAAGAAACACCATCTACTGGAATCCAAACTTGAGCTCCATGCTCTAGCAAGTCCAAAGTAGTCTGTAGAACACACACATGTGTTTCTATAGAACAGGTGGAAGAACAAAAAAGTCGTGAACGAACTGCATTGAGTTAAAGAACGAGAATCAATCTTCGAAACATTCTCCAGAATGAAAGACTTACCGATTCCAAAGATGACTACTTGATCTATCTGACTACTCCCTTTCTTCAATTCATTCAACCAATCTCCACAAATCTCTTCAACACACATGCTGAATTTGGTCTTTGGATAGACCATTTCCTTTGCCAAAGGACTCAGAGGTGAAAGCAGAGAGGAGAGAGGAGCGGACAGTTTGGCCAAGAGCTAGAAGCAGCGATCGAGCAAAGAGAAAGAAGAAGAAAGAAGTAGAACTGAAAATCCTGTCAGCCATCGAGAGGAGAAAGGATGTGCTCGAAACTGACGAAAGCATCTCAGTATAGAATCGTGTCAAACCTAACCTTTTGGATTCTGCTCCGTCACAAAAGTCTTGAGTTTCAAAAGTTCCGCCGCCTTGAGAATCTTGACTCCTGTGTTTGTGACATGGTCAAACTGATAGATGGCAGTTCTGTGGATCGAGAGGGCAAAAGGATGGATTAGAGCTTTAGAAAGATCAGTCAAGTTCTGGGTCAAGGCTCAGGACCGATCATCTCAGACCACTCACCTGAACTGAAGAGCATAGATAGTTGGCAAAACAAATCAGAACAGACGTAGTGAGAGAGAAGAGAGATGTAGAAAGAGGCTTCTGATTAGAGTCTCTGCTTTTTGTCCTACCCGATTCATTCCTTGCCTCTCCATCTCGAACTCTAGCTCGATCGTGGATTCAAACCATAGATCTGAGATCTCTCTGTTTGCTACCAAGCCTGGACTCACTCTCTCCTGCATGTCACTGCAAAGTAATTCATCCCCAATTCAGAAAGATAAGAAGGTGGAGAATCAGAGGCCGTGGCTACCGAGATAGAGCAGAGCTTTTGAAGGACTAGCAGCAGCAATACCATGATTCTATGTTCATGTTGATCTTATTCATTCAATTTCTGTTGCACCCTTTGCGAGTGAGAGAGGTCGAGATGATTGCCAATCTCTTCCGTCTTGTCCATCCATCTTTGCAGTTTGCTGTCCAAGCTCTCTTCTGTTCTCCTCTATGTTCTTTGGTACTTACCAGACAAAGACTGCAGTTCTCTTTGAATCCAAACGAGGAATGTTTCTTGCAATTGAACTGGAACTCATTATCTTGATTCTCGTCCAGAGTCAAGTTCAGATTCCCAGCTGCAATCAGATTGGGAGCGAGTTCGCTTCGATTCGTTCGCTGCTTCTTCTTCCTCCAAAGGAAGCTTGTTTTCGCTCTTCACATCTCCGAAAAGGAACGAGAATAACGTCGGACTTAATAAATTGCCACGCCTGTTGAATGATGACGTGATAGGTGTCGATGTTGACACAGATTCTACTCGCTTTCATTTTGCCAACTCGTCGAGCCTCTGCTGTTGCGCTGATGCGCTGATCAATGATCGGCAATCGAAACTCTGAATATCAGGATCGGAACCTGCATATGTGCATAGCAATGTTGGAGTCAAATCGCCTCACTTCGAAGTGAAACTGACTTGGCCTCTTGAAGGTGACGTCTCTGTCTCTCTCGTCTGTGCTGAGCTGAATCGCATCGGAAGCCCTCCCATGACGAAAGCCAGATCGGCTTCTGCAAGTTCACAAATGCAGAGTTCGATAAAGATTCTATGCGCTTACGATCTGATGACTTCTCGAATGGGACATCGACACAGAGCTGAAGTCAGCTTCGGCCTCGAGACTGGCTCAGATCTCATCCCATCCCTGATTTCGCAAACTGGTTTCGATCGATTGAAAGAATTGATATAAAAGCTTGACTAAATTCCATCCTTTCCCACTTTTCCTATATTCTTATCCTCTCTTCTTCCTCTCACAAAGCTCGACATCACCGCGTGTCCCCACCCCTTCAAGAAGTAAACACTCGCAAGTCTTACTACATCTCTACTACTCAAGACTTCAAACGCCCAACTTCATAAGGAAATATGAGATTTAACTTAATCTTACTTTCATCACTAAGCGCCTCAGCTTTAGTCTCTGCTTCAATCACCCCTTCATCATCAACAGACCCAAGTCTTCTTCAAGAAAGAGAGATCATTCCAGATTCAAACCAATCGATTCCAGATCAAGTCGAAGAATGGGAAATGGCATTAGGAGAAAGAAGTCATGAGAAAAAGACTTCTTATAAAAAGAAACATAGTAAAAGTCATAATCACAAAGCAGACATCAAGGAAGTAGTGGACCCAAAAGGGAAGGGTAAATCTGGTGTTAGAGTTACTTATTATGCTGGAAATCAATTGAATAATCCAGCTTGTGGTGGACCAACTCCAAATGATAACGATATGGTAGCAGCTGTAGTCAAAGATGGTGGTTATGGAAGTTGTGGTGATAAAATGACTCTCACTTCTGGTGGTAAATCAGTCACTGTGACTATTGTGGATTATTGTGAAGGCTGTCCAAGTCCGTAAGTATTCAACTCTGAGATTGAAGAATGTTTCAAGGAAGAATCATGGTGAAGGTCTGTGACGTCGTTGGACCGGTTTGACTGACCCTACCTACCTCTTTGCTCCCTTTCTCACTCACAGTGGTGGATTCGACTTGACCAAAGGAGCTTTCAAAAAGCTAGCACCGCTCTCTCAAGGAGTCATTGATGATTTCAAATACTGGAAAGACTAAACACATCAACCTAATACGCAAGCTTTACTTTTTCGTCTTCGTTTCTTTCTTTCAAGAACCATTTAACTTTTCTCTTATCCGCTCGATGCTATTATTTCAAACCTTCAAAAGTGATTTATTTTTTCCAAATCTCAACTCAACTTATACGCAAGAGAGAAAGGCTAGGACTCCTCTCAATTTCTCACCTTGGTCTTGATAATTTCTTTCTTACTTAACCTTCTCGAACAACGTGAGGAACAACTATTTTGGTCTTCTTCTTCTTCTCTCTTTGGATACCCATACTTCGTCTCCTTTCTTCTCCAAGTTTCCCATCATCATCAGCAAGCATTTCATTTTTGTCGAAGACTTCTTCTTCTTCTTCTTCTGCTCTAAAGTCCAGGTTTCTTGTTCTTAAGACGCGTGAATGGTTTCCCCAATCTGTATTATTCAACCCTTCTGCGAAATCCTTGTCTTTTTGAAATCCAATCAATCGAGACGACGAGGTAGCAGTGTGAAGTTGAGTTTTGTACGACGACTGTCAGGATGAGATGACTAGATGAGATTCGTCCTTCTTTGATCATTCGCTCTTCTCTTTGCTGTGATATAGAGAAAGGACTAACGAGTTGATGGATGACTTGTTCTTGATTCAAGACGTTGAACATCTCAATTGAATGTCTTCTTTCCGAACGAGTTCGAGCTCGAACCATGCAGTTTCTGGAGAAGCTTCTGAATTTTCTTCTTCTATCACTTTCCTTCCATCACCACCACGACTAACTTATTCAAAATGGCCACCGAACAAAGTAAGTCATTTCTCAGCTTCAAATTCAGAATCCTAGTTCAATCTAGATGAAGAAACAGTCAAGAGCAAGAATGAGAGCCATCTCTGACTTGTCTGCCTCTTCTCCTATTCTTCTTGCTTCTGTTCTCATTCAGCCTACATTATGATCAAGCCTGACGGAGTGCAAAGAGGACTGATTGGTGAAATCATCAAGCGTTTCGAGACCAAAGGTTACAAGTTGGTCGCTGCAAAGATGGTCCACGCTTCTGTAGAACATTTGGAAAAGCATTACGCTGATCTAAAGGGTAAAGGTTTCTTCCAGGTCTCATCAAGGTGAGTCAACGTCGTATCACTTTGCCATCATGATGAAAACCGTTCTATTCACAAGATGGTAGAGGGAAAGAATGATTAGCGCTTGCAAGAGTTATGTAGATAGAGCTATTTTCGAGAAAGTTCTTGAGGAAAAGGGGGAGAAGTTTGGACGGAGATCAGCTCCTGCAAGGCTTTCGATTCTGTCAAAGAGAAGCAAAGAATCCAATTTGTTCCTAAAGCAAAAATACGAATCACATAAAGGGAAAATCGAATGTCAGCCTCGACGCCTTGCCAGCCAGTCGAACTGTTCTTCTCACTCTTTCTACCCCTCTCATTTCGTCTCTCACAGTACATGAACTCTGGCCCAGTCTTCGCCATGGTTTGGGAAGGTAAGGATGCCGTCAAGACGGAAGAACCCTTCTAGGTGCCACCAACCCATTGGCTTCTGCTCCAGGTGAGTGAAAAGGTGGATCCTCTCTCTCAAACACCTTTGTTTCTCTTCTCTGACCTTCTCGTTTTTCGTCGTGATAACAATTTATAATCTTTATGCTTGATCAGGTACCATCAGAGGTGACTTTGCTATCGATGTCGGTAGAAACATCTGGTGAGTTGAGATCCCCAACCTCAGAGAGTTCTTGGGAGAAATGAAACTGATAGTTACTCTGACCTACGCTAACATCTCTCATCTTTCTGATATTCCTCTACTTTCTAGTCACGGATCTGACGCTGTTGAATCCGCCAAACACGAAATCGCCCTTTGGTTCACTGAGCAAGAACTCAACCAGTACAAGCGTGAAGTCGATGCTTGGATCTACGAGTAAAGTAGTAAACTCGCAAGTCCTTCTAGACATCTCTTCTTCTAACTTATAGATTCTTCACACAGAGGAACGTTGTTGCTTCCTTCGATTAATAGATACGATACGAAGAGAAATGAAGATAAAATTTCAAAATAGAAATCCTCTCTTCGAAAATTCGAAAAGATTGTTTCGAGACTGTAGAAGATGGTGACGAGAGAACATTGCAAAGAGTTGTAGAGAAGTCTTTGAAAAAGGGACTGTAATCCAAGGGTAAGAATCAAGGATACGTAAAACTGTCGGACTGAATCTCCACCTTCCTTCAATTTCAAGTCGAAGAAGGCCTGAAGACTCCACACCAAACGTCCATGGATCTAACATTCCCAACTTTTCCTTCGGGGATAGAAGCTTCCAAAGCATAAGAATGAGCTCTGATTGATTCCTTCAATTTCAATTTGCTCTCATCATCATCTTGACTTCCCTCATCCACCTTCAAAGCATTCTTTACAACCTCTCTTGCGCTATAAATTTCCCATCCTCCATCATTCAATTCCTTCCTTGGAGTGATGACCTTTTCTCCAATCAAATCCCATCCAGCTTTAGTAGCACATTCTATGATTAATTGAGGAGTGAAAGCAAATTGAACATTACCATCTCTGAGAGGAGAAATGGATTGTAAAAAGAACTGATAAAATGTGTGGAATTGCGGTACCTTCGCTTTGATCGGTTAGAGATGATTTCAAAGCCCATTCTGATAAACATAGAGATTTGATTCCGTTTTGACGAGCAGAAGTTAGGATTGAAATCAGTAGAGTTGGAGATGAAAGGTAGTAAATCGAATGAACCAAGAATAAAGTGGAATAGGATACATCAAGAGGTTTGGGATTCGCCTTGAGATAGTCTTCGAGAGTTGATTGTTCGAAGGATAGTTTTGAAGAAAGTTTGGAAGAAGAAAGATGGTCTTGAGCTTGTCGAAGAGTGAAAGGACTACCTGTTGAACGAACGAAACGAAAGGCAAAGTGGGAGGTTATGTTCAGTCTCTTTCCAAATTGTTGGTCTGGCATAGATTGGACTCACCATAATCTAATCTAGCAGGATCTATCCCAACGACTTTACTCTCGTTGCCTTCTCCAAGTGCTAGCAAAAGAGAAGCCACGGTTGCCAAAAAATCACCCTGTCCACAACCAACGTCCAATGAAGTTCCAGAGATCAAGATGGTTTCTAAATCGAAGTCATCGCTTTTGTTTTCTTTGTTGATCTCGAGCCATGATTTGAGAATGTCGAGACGATGTTGAACCTGAGAATGTTGGACTTTGGAGTTGGCCTCCGATCCGTTTTGGAGACAACAGTTCGAGATTTCTGAGGAATCTAGCGAGGATAAAATTGATGGTAGACAAGACATTGTTGGGAGAAGGAGAAGAGGGAGAGGAATGGAGGGCTCTTATGTACAAGTAGAGAGAGAGGCGATGGAGTCAGCGACTGAGAATGAAAGTCTCGACGAGTCATGAGAGAAGGAAAGCAATCGTTCTATTCAACTTGTTCAGCTCGTCGAGATTTGATCTTCCTGAAAGGAACAATGGAACAAATCGAGAAGTTGCCTTATAGATTGAATCAAAGGCTTGAATGATTCCCGCCAAAGCCACCAAGATCTTCGATGAGATAGCATCAGCATAGCATCAGCCTTGATTCGCCTCTCTCTCACACCAATCTGATTGATCTACATGGATTCGTTTGACCAAGAAATGCTTTTTTTTTCACAATGGAATCGATCTTGAGGAAAGTTCGGAGAGAAAGAGTTGTTCGATCGTCAGAATGCTCCACTCCTTATCAGCTCCAATTTCGAAACCATCTGAGCCACAGCTGGAAGAGTTCAAGTCGATTCGATCCGCGATAACAGAGAAACAGGTATAAATACTCCTTCCTTTTTTCAGATTTTCCCCTTTTCCTTCTCTCATCTTTCCGCCAAAAATCATTATGACAAACCTGCCTTCTGAGCCAGAGTTCGAACAAGCTCTACTAGAAGTCACTGACTCTCTAAAGCCTTTCCTCAAGAAACATCCAGAGTAAGTATTCATCCTCTTGTTTAAGAGCCTACCAAGCTGACCTTCTCACGATCAAGCCAATCTAATCTTTCAAGCTCTTCGCCTCTTTTCTTCTCTCTCTCCTTCACAGATACCAGAAGGCTCTAGACATCATCCAAATACCAGAAAGAGTTATTCAATTCAGAGTAGTCTGGGAAGGAGATGATGGAAAAGCTCAAGTAAACAGAGGTTACAGAGTTCGTGAGTCAGCCAAAAACCTTGCTTCTTCCAATCCCTTATCGCACCAGAGAGATCGATCGAATCCGAGTTTCTCCTATCTTTCCATTTCAAAATCAAAGAATGGAATCCCGACTGCTCGCGAACTTGACATTTTCGACACGAACGGGAAGATTCTCGAGAACGGGATGACTTTTTTTCTGTGGCTCTGACTCATTTGCCTCTTCTTCCGTTTCGACCCTATCGCAGAATTCAACTCTGCTCTAGGTCCTTACAAGGTGAGATTTTTCGATATCTGATTCAATCAGAACTACTGAAAAAAAGGGGATCAGATTTCTCACCCGAAGCTCCACTGCCTCTTTTTTTGGAGCTGAAAGAGCCAATCTATTCTGACTACCTAATCATTTCGATTTGATTTTTTTCTGCTCTTCTTTGCGCTTCTTTTAGGGAGGTCTTCGTCTTCATCCAACTGTCAATCTCAGCATCCTGAAATTCTTGGGTTTCGAACAAACTTTCAAGAATGCCTTGACGTCTTTGCCTTTGGGAGGTGGAAAGGTTAGTAAAGCTCAGATCTCAGAGCCGAGATCGCTGCTAGAAGCGAGTCCAATTTTCAGAGCTGCTAATCAAGCAAAAGAGAGACTTTGAAACTGAGATCGCAGTTGATAAACAGGTGGAGGTAGAAGAAAGCTCGTAGAGATGAAAATGATCCAAGTCGAAGAAGCTCACCTTCTTCCGTTTCTCTCATCTCTTCTCCTACTCAATCAGGGAGGTTCAGACTTCGATCCAAAAGGAAAGTCTCCAGCAGAAGTCCGTAGATTCTGCACTAGTTTCGCCACCGAACTAAGCAGACATATCGGAGCAGACACAGACATTCCAGCAGGAGACATTGGATTCTCGACCAGAGAAGGAGGTTTCCTCTTTGGACAGTACAAAGCAATCAAGAATGAATGGGTCGGAATGATGACTGGAAAGGCTATGGATTGGGGAGGATCTGCTTTGAGACCAGAGGTGAGTTTTTCATTTTCGATCTTTGCCTTTGATCTGAGACTTTTTCTGACCTGTCCCTTCTCCAACTCCTGCTTTCAAAAGGCTACTGGTTATGGTACCGTTTACTATACCGAGCACATGATCAAACATGTAGAAGGTGAATCCTCTCAAGGTTTCAAAGGCAAAAAAAGTCGTCATCTCAGGATCCGGTCAAGTAGCTCAATTCGCTGCTCTCAAGATTATGGAACTAGGTGGAACTGTTTTGACTTTGAGTGATTCAAAGGGAAGTTTGGTCGTCAAAGAAGGTGAAGCTTTCACCGAGCAGATGATTAAAGACGTTTACCAAATCAAATACGACAAGCAGGAGTTGAGCACTTTGGGTGATCAAGGTGGCAAACTGATCTTCCACGAAGGAAAGCGTCCTTGGGAGTTGGTCAAGAGGTGAGATGGTCGAAAGAGTCAATTAACTTTCTGTTGTTCGTAGTTCGCATGTTGATTATGTTTCTCTTTCCTTGTTTCATTCTCTTTCCTACAGCTACGACGTTGCTTTACCATGCGCCACTCAGAACGAAGTCAACAAGTCCGAAGCTGAATTTGCAGTCAAGGCTGGTTGTCGATACGTCGCCGAAGGAAGTAACATGGGCTGCGAACCTGAAGCTATCGAAGTCTTTGAGAAATCTCGTATCTCGAAAGGAAAAGAAGGCTGCTGGGTGAGTCATTCTTTCGAACAAAGATCCGATGTTGCCGATTTTCGACCTCCTTCTGACCAAAGTCACTTTTCTTCCTTCATTCCTTTCTCTATCAGTACGGACCTGGAAAAGCTGCAAACTCGGGAGGAGTCGCTGTTTCAGGTTTGGAAATGGCTCAAAATTCGGCTCGTTTGCAATGGTCTGCTGAAGAAGTCGATCAGAAACTGAAGGACATCATGCTCAACTGTTTCAAGACTTGTTTGGAAACTGGTGCTGAATACCCAGCTGAAGGAGACTCTCAAAAGGATGTCCCTTCTCTAGTCGCTGGTGCTAACGTAGCTGGATTCAAGAAGGTCGCTCAAGCAATGCTTCAACACGGAAACTGGTACTAGTTTTTCTCTTTTCTACTGCTCTATCGCTGCTTCTTGTTCGCTCTTGTACTTTCTCTTACTCCCTCTGAATGCCGATTTGCTTCATAGATTCCCCTAGAAAATCGAAGATAGGCATTGATGCCGACTGCCTCGATTCGAAAAATTGTAATTAGATAGAAACATCAAGCATGCATTCTTCTCCGTTCAAGCCTTTGTCGACTCACGGGAGCTTGATGATAAATGAAGCTTGGTCTATTATGAAGTTGTTACATCAAAAGGATATAGATTAACTCAATCCTGCAGCTTGTCTTAGCTCTTCATACTCTGTCGAAGCCGCACACATTGCTTTGAAAAGGCCGTTCTCCTTCGATAGAAGATTCGCTGGAGTGTCGAATTCTCGAATCCTGCCAGCTTCTAGCACGAGGATTCTGTCGTAATCGATGACTGTCTTGAGTCTGTGAGCGACGCAGATCACGATGGATTGATTCATGGACCGGATTGCCTTTTGAATGAGAGTGTCTGTCTCCAAACTTGAGAGAAATGAAAGACGAGTGAAGATAAAAGAGGTCGTGACTGTCAGCTTCGATCTCTTAAATCTGAAAGCAGCAGATCTTCTGTCGCGAACTCACTCTGTCGAACTTGTGGCTTCATCTAGAATGACGACTCTGGCATCTCTCAAAAGAGCTCTCGACAGAGATAATAGTTGAGCTGCTCCCGAAGAGAAATTGGATCCTCCGGCAGAGACTCTGGAGTTCAGAAAGCTTCCATCTTCAAGGCTCAAAGAATCTCCACTGATAATACCCGAGATTTGAACTTGCTTGAGAACTCTCAAAATCTCTTCATCCGAGTATTCATCGAATGGATCCAGACTCGACCTGATAGTTCCAGAGAAAAGAACTGGATCTTGAGCGACCAAAACCAGTCTTCGTCTCAAAGTTTCCAGATCGATCTTACTAATGTCTACATCGTCGATCCAGATGCTTCCACTCGAGAGCTCAGTGGCTCTGAAGAAGCTTGAGGCAAGACTGGTCTTACCACTGCCCGTCCGTCCGACTATTCCAATCTTTTCACAAGGTTTGATTTCGAAAGAGAGATCCTTGAGAACCTCTGGAAGGTCTTTTGCGTATCTCAAAGTCAGATTTTTCACGACGATCGATCCAGAGCTCGTAGGCCAGGCAGCTGGAGGTAGAGCTTGAGAAGAAGCTTCTTGTTCCAAGTCCATGAATTCGGAAACTCGTTCGATGCTGTTGATGTTGTTGTTGAGACGCTTGAAATCGTTGAGTACGTAGTAAGTGATTTGAGTGAGCAGAGCAGCCGAAGTCATTACCAAACCTGCACTTCCAACCGAAACGGATCCTGATAAAGCGAGAAGAGTGACTAAGAAGACAGCTACTCCTCCAGCCAATTGAGATCTGAAGGAAAGCCAGACTTCGATCGTGCAGATCGCCCACCATTGACTCATAGTCGCGCTCGTGATGGCGATAATTCGATGTAAGTAGACCTGCTCTAGCCCAAAAGCTCTGATGACTGAGATTCCCTCCAAAGCTTCTTGAAACTGCGAGTACATGGGAGAGGTAGAAGTCGATTCTATGCGCTGCATGTCTAGAAACCATAAAAGAAAGCGCCAAAAGGAAGATGTCAGTCGAGCGGAGGCGAGAGGGGAGAGACGAAGTTAAAGCTTTCACTTTTTCGGTGAGAGCTCGATTCGATATCTCTAATGTGAACTCACCCCTTGTAGAAGCTAAGAAACCTCGAACGTACAAGGTCCGAACGCGAATAGAGCCAAAGAAGGGATGACGAAGGCTGGAGTGATAACCAAACAAACCCCCAAATAGGTGACCAAAGCTAGAATATTTCCCAGAAATCCGATCGTGCTAGTCGGCAGCTCATCGTCCACTACAGCCATGTCACCGGTGAATCTCTGTAGTATCCGACCTTGAGGTGTGTTGTTGAAGAATCTCAAGGGAGCTCGAGTGACTGCACCGAGTAAACGAGTATAGATCGAACGAGAAGCTCTCATCTCTCCATAGTAGAAGAAGACTAACCGAACTGTCTGGAAAGCAATGGTACTCAGTCCGATGAGAGCCAAACCGTTGAGATAGAACAGTTCGTGACCCGAAGCTGGAGGTAGATTCAAGTACCAATCCAAATTCTTCGTTCTATTGTAGGCCTCTCCCCAAAGCTTGAGCCAAAACTGCTCTGACGTCGTCGAGGTGCGCATGGCTGAAACGGGAGACGAGAAAGTCGAACGTCAATGAGAATTTCTGAAAGTAAACAAGAAGGCTCATGACTCACCAATGGTAAACATCACTACTCCGAACCATGCCAACGGACTCGAAGCTGAGATGTAAAGAGTCCAGAATGACCAATCTACACTGCCTTCTCTTCTCTTCTCCAGCTCGTAAAGTAGTTTGGGATCCTCTTTGAGCTTGGTCTTGGTAGAATGTCCTTTTGAGACGCGAGAGCCTTCTCCTTCAATCGTTGTTGATTTCAGTTCTGATCTCGTGTCGACTTCGACCTGAAACTTCTCTTCTTCAAGAATGAGATCCTTCAGTAAACCCCTACCTTGAAGATCAGCTGGAGAACCTTGAGCTTCTATCTCACCTCTCCTGAGTAGAATCAGATGATCCACGCTTTGAAGAACGAGTTTCAAATGATGAGTGACTAGAATGACTCTTCTCCCTCTGACCAGAGGGCCTTGAAGCGTATCATAGAGCTTTCTTTGGACAGCAGTGTCGACTGCTGCAAAGATGTCGTCTAAAATCAACGTATGAGAAGAAGCATACAGAGCTCTCGCGAATCCGATTCTGGCCTTCTGACCTCCTGATAGAGTCTGAGAACTGACTCTCGTCTCATCTCCGTCCTCGAATTCGAGCAGATCTTCTTCTAGAGCACATGCTTCGAGGACTTGACGATACCTGTTCTCGTCGAAAGCCGAGGTGAAGACGATGTTGCTTTTGATCGAACGACCAGCCTCGAGCCATGAAATTTGACCTGCGAAGGAAAAGCTACTCTTTCCATCGACGAACTTGTCTCTTCTCACAGCTCCAGACTCGAGCTTCATTTCTCCGAGAATAGCAGATAGGAGAGAGGACTTTCCACTCGAAGTAGGTCCAGCCACGACGATTAGACCAGATTGAGGGAACTTGACAGAGATGTTCTTCAATTGGAAGACATCAGAGTTGGACACTCCATGCCAACTGAAAGTAGCATTTTCTAGCCAAAGCTGTCCGTGCTCAGGGTTGAGAGACTTGTTGGAGAGAGCAGAGATGGCTTCTTCGACTTCTTCTTCTTCGAGGAAACTTTCCAAACGACGAACCGAGACCAAAGCTTGAAGACTGAGAAGAAAGAAGTTGGGTATCACGTTCAGAGGACTACGAAGGAGAGTGAACAGAGTGACCGAAGTGAAGGCAACTGGGACCGTAAGTTCTTGCTTTTGGACTTGAACGTAATAGAGGAATGATGTAAAAGAGACCAAGATTGGAACTATACTCCAGAATAGATTCAGCATGAAACCGTTGATTCGAGTAAACAGTAAATGTTTCAGTTCATTTTCTCGAGCTGCGAGCACCTTTTCTCTCCATTGAGTCTGAAAGCCCATGAGCTTGAGATGTTTGATCGAGCCCAAGAGCTCGTTCGTCAGCGAGATCCTGACATCTCTAGAAGAGCTGTATGCCTTTTGAAGCTTGAAGTTTCGGTTCCCCAGATAGTAGTTGATGGGAATTGCAATAATTAGGATTGACAGTCCGATGAGGGCTGCCTCCCCTAAGATTCGATAAAGCAGAACCGTAGCGACGATAGCTTCGGCTGGCGCTCCATAGAGTTGATGCAGATCGCAACCCATTCGCAATAAGGTATTGATATCGTTTGCGATGATGTTCACGACTTTGCCTAGATCTGCTCCCGATTCTTTCGTTCCATCGGCTACCGCACCAGAAAGATCTCTTCTCCTCAGTGCCTTCTCGAAGCATTCCACGACCAGAGTGATTCGAATCCTAAGACCAACCTGTCTTGCAGCATGGAAGTTGAGTAGTTCCGAGATAAACCTGATCAGCGTCAAAAGTAAGGAAATGCAAGCGAAGACGAAAGCTCTTTGCCGTGGCGTCCAGCTAGGAATTTTGGCATCGACGGAGCTGTTTGAATCCTCGTTTGAAGCTGCTTGTATGCTCTCCAAGATACTCTTCATCAAAGCAGGACCAGCTGTAGGTGTGGGAGGTGAGGCTTGAGTTAGATCGTAGGTCAAAACTCAAAGTTGAACATCTTCACTTCTTTCGAGACTCACCATAAGCAAGCGAAACACCAGTGGTCTTGAAGAGAATATCCTTGAGAATGTCTTGAGCGTTAGCTGTCAGGACCCTCGTCAAAAGGGAGCTTTTCGACTTCTAAGATCTCTGAATTTTGCTGAAAGAATCTCGACTCGATTGATCTTTCTGAGCTTCCAGATGTCCGTGGGCAACAAAGATCGTTTGAGGGACAGCGTTTGGATTGGATTCATCCAAGAATAAGTGAAGACTGAAAGAAGGTTCGTGTAATCTTCAGGTGAAGTTGGACAAGACTGAAAAGCAAGGAAGATCGAAAGGATCAGCTTCAAAGTTTGCTGGCGGGAAGGTTCAGATTCGGAGCTACTCACATCGTAACCCTTCTGAACATCTTCTTGTTCAGGTACAATCTCTTCGTTCTCCTGCCTTATCATCTCGTCTAGAGGCACCACAGCTTCGTAGCCTCCCGCTCTAATTGGGGCAGATAAGACGAGCGCAATTTCCAAAGAGCATAAAACCAAATCAACGAATTCTCCGATTGTTTCCAAATTGAGCCCTTGAAAAAAAGGTCTCGACAAAAAGATAGGGATCCTTTCGAAGAGAGAGACTAGTATTGACACTTCCAGAATCAGAAACAGTATCAGAAGAAAGATCGACGAAGTTTGAGGTGGCTTCGAGATAAGTCTAAAGAGAATGAAGGTCTGAATAGAGAGTAGAGAGCGGATTCGTGTGTCAACTATAGCTGGAGTTTGGCTGAATCTACAGATCAAAACCATCAGAAGTGCGACTCACCCAAGAGAAAAGAGAAGAACCCGCTGTGAGAGCCCGATCTCTTCGTTCTGTCATGATCATCCATCCAAGCCCGAAACTCCAGCCAATACATTGCGTAAGAGCTATCAAGATCATCCAGTCTACTCTTTTCTTCTGCTTTTTGAACCCTTTGTTGAAGTCAGCATCGATGCCTGTAGGATCCAGACTTGTGTTTTCGAGCTGTTCGATCTCGTCCTCTTTGACGAAAGAAGAGAAAGTAGAGATGAACGAGCTGAGCCTCTTTGGCAGCCACTGTGATTTGGGATCTATGATTGTCCAAACGATTGCAATCAAGACTAGAATGGAGGGTAGATAAGATAGACTTGTCGAGAGCGAATCTGGGAATGGACTTTGATGTTGAATCGAATCATCTCTCCAGATCGGATAGAGACCATCATTTCCTACTTGGAGTGGAAGTTGCTGGGACGTTTCTTTAGGAATCAAAGTGGAAACCAATATCCTGAAGGGAGGATGGAACAAACTCATGCTCTTGTTGTTCGTCCTTAGAGATGTCGAGGTTGAAAAGAGAAAAATCGAGAACAGCTTGTCCGCTCAGAGTTTGCTCGAATCTCGTTCACTCCACTCCGAATTACATCTCGCTCTTCAAGATGAAATCAGTGAAATGAGAGTTATTTAATTTCCAAGTTCATCGAGCTGGTAAAACGTCTATCGGAGAGAGTCCAAAAGAGAGAGGGAAAAGGAACGACAAAGACATATGAGTTTATAGCAAAAGAATGTGGGGGACAGGAGACTTCGTATACAGATTGATAGATATAGAGGCAGGATAGGGATGAGGTTATGTAGATTCGGAAAGTCGAGATCGAAGGTGAAGAAAGAACAACGAAGAGACAATGAATGAGGAATATAGACGTAACGAGCCGAGACGAAAATCGGGACCGAGTGTAAATAGAGAAATACTAGAATAGAGAATATGGGAAGGAGAAGAAGCAATTCAAATAGAGAAAGAGCGTCCGTGGATTCCTTCCGACCTTTTTGAAGGGGCAGAGAAGATTGCGAGTATGAGAAATTGCTACCTCAGAGACGAAGTCATTGGGGAATGGTAGGGAATCGAGACTTGATTTTTTGTTGATGAAACTAGAAGATGGTAGGTGACTTGAGGTCCAAGATTCGACGAGAATGAGATGTAGAGAGAGAGAGAGACTTGGATTCTTCTTCTCAACGAGAGTAAGAACCTCCTCCCCCACTTCCGTAATTGCCTCCATAGTTCCCACCATAGCTACCTCCTCCACCATTTCCATAGGAATAGTTTCCACCTCCAGAAGAAGAGTTGTAATTGCCTCGACTGTTTCCAGAATTGCTATAACTTCCACCTCCATTTCCTGAGCTATAATTCCCACCTCCATTTCCTGAATTGTAATTTCCACCTCCAGAACCATAGGATCCATACTGATCGTTTGAATAGGGATCATTGTAAGCTTGGTTCTGACTGTAGTTATAATTCTGATTCTGATTGTAATCATTGTTGTTCGAACTTGGTTCATCATAGTAAGCACCGGCTGCATATCCAGTGCTTGCGTCTGCAGCTGTTTGATGACCTTGATATCGATCAGTGTTGTCTTGATAATACTCTCCAGCATCACCGGCTTGATGCTCTCCCCCAACCTTGTTGCTGCTGATTCGAATAAGATTGAGATTGGTCGTAACCAGAATTGGAATGACTTCCGTAAGAATTGTCTTGATTTCCGTACGAGTTGTCTTGGTTACCATAAGAGTTATCTTGGTATTGTTGTCTTTGAGAGTCTCCATAATTCGACCCCGCGTAACTCGAACCTCCACCGAAGTTGTCATCTTCATGAGTTGCAGGCTTCAAGGTGAGAGGACTTCTACCCCTTGAAGCAGCGGTAGCACCAGCTGCCAATCCGACTCCAGCTCCAGCTCCAGCAGCAGCCAGAGAAGCTCCACTTCCAATGTGAGGGGAGCTTGGAGAAGAATCGTAAGCTCCTCCGTTTGGAGTTCCTCCGACGTCTTGCATCCTGTAGGAATCCCAAGTTCCGAAACTTGCAGTGGATTGATTTGCAGGGTTTCCAGGAGCGAAGTTATGAATGGAAGAAGTTGGAGTGTTGACTCTTTTGTATTCTCCATTTCCATCGCCTCTCGATGCCCAACCTACAGCACCACCAGCTCCACCTGCAGCTCCCATCAAACCAGTCGAATCCCCACCACCGATTGGTTTTCCATCCTTGTTGCTCTCTTTCTCCAGCACAAGAGACCTACGACGATAACAATGATGACTACCACAGCTGCAGCGATGATTGCGACCAGCTTTCCGATTCCAAAGTTTTGAAGAGCACTTTCGTTTGGATTGTCGTTGTATTTCGGATTGTTAATTGCTGCTGGCAGTTGCGATGGTGCTGATCCTACTGTGACTTGAGCAGGAACGTTTTTGTTGAGCATGTCACCGATTTGAACGAACTTTCCTATTGATGGAACTCCATTGATCGTTACGAAAAAGAGAGCTGGACCAGGAACGACTAGGTTGGTATTGATTGGCATCGGGTTGACCATGTAGTCGACAGTTCCATCTTCGTTGACAGTGTAAGTATGGTCGAGTTGCTGGGAGGACAGAAGAAAGAGAAAAGAGAAAGGGGAGTGATCAGATTGAGTTCGATTCTCGATCATCCTCCTTCGTTCTCCAAGAGCACTCACCAAAGATCTCTGACCCATGTTCATCGCATGAGTCGAGAACCCAGGTCTGATGATCATGAACTTCGTATGATTAGCTTTGTAGTTGGCTGAAGAACCCATATAACTAGCATCCATCGTAATGTTGAAAGTGCTACCTCCGTAATTAATCTGATCCGGCATTCCTTGAGGACCTGGTCTGTCTTCGAAGTAGTAAGGAGGATACCATTTCTCCAATTCGTAGGTCGTGTTCCAAGCTTGAGGTGTGGTTCCGACAGGCATAGTCAGAGCGACGTCTAGAGAGGAAAAGAGAGCGAGAGATTCAACAAAGGTCAGTCATCGAGCTCGTCTATCAGTGGTCAATTTGTATGAAGCAGAGTTCGACTCACCTTGATGCGGATTACTGAGCGGGATGAGAAAAGGAAAGAAAAAAGAGAAAGAGATTTGGTGAGATCGATTCCGAAATGCCTCTCGATGCTTTCGTGTTCTTCGTCAGGTCGACTTACCTTCCTCCAACCAAAACTGCACCATCTGGTAGAAGAATAGCACTCGAGTGATACTGAACAAAGAGAGAATCGAAAAAGGAGGTCAGAATCCAGTATAAAATCCTTCAACGCTTCTTCTTCTCGTCGAACTCACCAGACGAGCAATCGTCGAAGCACCGAAACCAGCGGATGACAAACGAGATCCCTTTGGAAGGGAAGGATCGTACATGACTGGAGTATAAGTTGGTTCTTGGGCTAGACCTTCAGTTTGAGTTCCATCTGCCAAAATGTTGAAAGAAGTATTGTAATAACCAGCGGTACCTTTAGCAGCTCCATTGACGATGACCATCTTTCCATCTGGTAAGTGAACAAATTGACCCATTGTCCTTCCCACCGGAAGTTGTTCTTCTTGATCGTAAGCCATGTTCGAGTTCATCGAACCATCTGAATTTTCAGGAGTGATTGAAGAACAATCTGTCGAAGCTGCGACATCCAAGATGTTGACTGAAGACGAAGTAGAAAAAAGAGAGATTTAGTTGGAGAGTTCGTTCAACGATTCTGTCTAATTCGATCGATGATTTTCTTCTTCATCGCTTTCGTACTAACCTCCAGGACCAGCATAACTTCCCCACTGAGCATCGGTCAAGCCACTAGTACCACCACAGAAAAGGATTGTGGCTGTGAGACAGTGAGACGAGAGGGAAGAGGAAGAAGTCAGTACGAAATTCGATTGCTTTCGACCTGCCTTCAAAAACTCTCAATTTCAACTCACGAGTGTAATTGTTATCAGGAGTCAGAGGTAACATAGCTGTTGCTCCTGAAGCTGGGTAAACTCGAACGACTTGATCCGGCATATCTGGTAATGGCGTCTCGACATTCTGAACATGATCCCAAAGAATTGTAGAATAATTGGCCTGAACGAAGATTTTCCCACTAGGCATGAGATAAGTGTGAGGATACATGTTGAGACCACTGGTTGAGATCATGAATTGCATCTCTTTGACAGGACCAGTAGAAGGATAAGTTTCGTAAGTTGGATTGGCTCCTCCATCGATGTTAGTAGCAGATCCTTGACCTGGAGTTCCTTGATATCCTGGGTCTACATTTGGATAATTTCGATTGATATAACCACCACCTGATGATCAAGGAAGAGAGAGAGAGAGAGAGAAAAGAGAGAAGTACGAAGAGGTTGAGTTCGAATCAAGAGATGAACTTAAGTCTTACCTTGTTTTCAATTCCAGAAGACAATTCTCACCTGTCGCTCCACCCATAAGTACGATAGATCCATCGGAAAGGACTTCAACTCCAGGATACCATCTAGCGCTCTGCATTTGTAGACCTCCAGGAGTGTCGATCCAAGCTATATCTGAATCGTCAGTGACTGGATTCAGCAATCGAATAGCTCTTCGACCATCTGCATCATAATAAGGTCCAGCCATATCTGTCTGAGAAGCAGCGGCAGCTCCACTGTAAGAGAATGAGGGAGACAGAGAAAGAGAGAGGGGTCAGACTCGAAGGAGCTCACCCTAGATCTCGAACCACTTGCTTTCGAATTTCTGGAAAGGTCAAAATACTCACCCATAAGCAATAGCTTGATTTCCACCAAAGACAGCCCAAGAACCATTCCCAAGAGTCCCTCCAGCAGCACAGAAAGTATTTGTATTGACTGAGATTCCTCGAACACTTGAATCACTCAAACTCATGACTGCTCCCCAAACTGGTTTATCAGATCCATCCAATTTTGCTCGGTTATTCTCGACCTGTAGATATCGGTTAAATTCGGAGATAGAGATCATGAATTGATTAGTGGAAATCTCTCAAGGTTTTCGGTTTCTTTCTTGGTTCGAAACTCTTGAAGGATCGTCTCACCTTATCTAGGATCAAAACAGAACTAGAGATAGAAGAGTAGTGAGGGTAGAATAGATGGAGAAAGAAGAAAGGTCAGTGTCGGAAACGAGGAGAGGAGATAGAAATTTTTGGAACTCACTCTGAGAAAGATGCAAAGAAGGGCAAGGGCAGGAAGACAAGAAGGCAGGGTAAAGAGAGGAAATATGAGTATGAAATATAATCGCATTCAGATGATGACTGAGAGATGCCGAGGAAGGGCAATCTTTAGATTTTTGGAGCTAGTAGGAGCATCTTTGGGATGACGAGAGTAGCTGGAAAACAGACGGAGACTTTCTCTCGCTGGCTCCTTTCCTCGATACCTCCATATCGGCTTGATACGATATCATGCACAGCTCGAAACCCATTCAAATGAATGAATACCCCATCCTCTGGATTGTCAATAGAAGCCGATGAGCTTGGATCGCGCTCTGCCCATCTCGGATTTATTTCGCATCTCATGATTCGATCCTCTCGAGATGCACCAGTCTGAGATCTCATCTTGGTGGACCTGTAATCCAATTGAAGGAGTTGGGAAAGCGACCGAAGTCGGAATCTCTGCCATCTTGGTCTAATGTCACTCACCTTGATTGATGAGGCCCATCATCATTGCACTGGCCAAACTATCTTGCTGAACGACTTCATATTCGCCAGCGGCTCTACCAGCAGCTACTGATTGAGGCAAGAGTAAAGTAGAGAATGAAGTTAAAACGAAAGCTAAAGAGAGTGATTTCATCTTGATCGACTTGTATGGCCTTTAGAGGCGAAAGGTATGAATGTGAATCCAGAGATTTGAGATTGGAGAGATTGCTTGAACTTAAAAGAATGAAAGAGATTGAGAGAAGACTACTTGATGTAGAAATGTGAATGCTTTGACTTGCGTGTAAGGAAGATTGTCCAAGTTAGGAAAGTGAGAAAGGAGAGGGAAAGGGAGGGGAGGTTAAAGAGTAAAGAGACAAGTCGATTCTGAGATTGCGAGTCGAGATTCAAGGTTCAGGCTCGCTGGGCTTGCTCTAGAAGTTGATGCTGGTCTATCCTACGTAGAATCAGAGCTATGGAGTTAGAGAATGATAGAAATTGGAGAGAGATTGTTGAAGAGGAGGTGAAAACGAGAAAACCAAGTCGGCAGGCAAGGCAGCAAGGCACAGACCAGCCCAAAGCCCGTTTGCTCCAAAGCGTTCGGTTTGAGCCTCACTCGAAAAGTCCATTTCTTTCTATTCAGATCAAGTTCTAATTGTCAAAAAGGAAAAGACAGTATAGGAAAGAAAATAAAGCGTACAGAAACCTTAGAAGGATGAGCTCTTTCCAGCTCGAGCAGCCTGCTCAAGTCAAAGGATCGCTCTCTTCAAGCGAGTACGGATGCTCTTTAGATTGATTGAGAAGGATAACAAACCTTAAGTAAGAAGGAGCAGAACTCTTCAATTCGAGAGGACCAATCTCTGTTCAAGGGGCTTGGGATGATCCTAGGTTCTAGATCGAGCTGGGTCTGGCTGGAGAGAAACTTCTCTCCTTCTTCTCTCTCTTCCTCACACCAATCTTTCTAAAGTCTCATCCAACTCAGTCTTCTGTTCTCGGGTTTCTTGTCTTTTTTTTCAGTCTCCAATCTCTCAGTCCATAAAAAAACCAGTTTCTCGTGTTCGTTTCTTGTCAAGTTTCAAGTCTCTTTCCCTTCCTTCCTTCTCTCTCATCAAAATTCAAATTAACGAATCTCCTTTTCAAAAATGGCCTCTAAAGTTTACGTTGGAAACCTTTCTTGGAACACCACTGATGATGGTTTGGCTCATGCTTTCTCTCAATACGGTCAATTGACTGACTACGTGAGTAATATCTCGATGACTTTGGATGCAACATCCCACTTGCAGACATGACTAATGAAACCGAAATCCCCATCTCTCCTCTTCTCTCTCTCTCTCTCTCCTTCATCCACTCATTCTTCAATTTCATGATCTTTCACCATTTCTCTATCCTCTGATCAATAAAACACAGATTGTCATGAAGGATCGTGAGACTGGTCGTTCTCGTGGTTTCGGTTTCGTCACTTACGGAACTCAACAAGAAGCTGACGCTGCCATTGCTGGTCTAAACGAACAAGACCTTGACGGTCGTCGTATCAGAGTCAACATGGCTAACTCCAGACCTGCTGGGTGAGTAACCATGAAGATGAGATGGAAGAAATGGGAGAGACGAGTGGAGTACAAGAGAAGGGTCGAAGGGGAATGGAAGTAGAAGGGCGCAGTTCCAATTTAAGATCTTCCATTCAATCGTTTATTTCGACTTTGGAATAGAAGAGATTGGATGTAGATGATCAGAAATTGAGTCGATTTTGGGAAACAGGTTGGAGTCGAGGGTCGGGACTCTGATCCTTCGCAAGTAGAAGGAACACCGCCTTCTCTTGGTAAAGACAGCCCTCTTACTCCCCTTCTCCTATTCTCGTTGAAAGACTGTTATTCAATGAGAGAGAATCTACGTCACATCATTGATCACTGACCAAGACTTGTCTCCTTTCTACTCTCACTTGTCCCACCTCTCTTCCTCTTCCTCTTCCGCCCTCTTCTTCCTTTACTCTCTCTCTCTCTCTCTTCCCATTTACAGTGGTGTCGGAGGTATGGGTGGAGGTGCCCCAGCCTATGGAGGTAACTATGGTGGAGGTTATGGCCAAGCTGGTGCGTATCCAATGGGCACTGCAGCTGCTGGCTATGGTGAGTGTAAAAAATCATCACCGTAGCACGTAAGACAACGCACCAAAGAAAGAACACTGTTTCCCGTTTCTCGTTTCGTATGGGATTGGAATTCACTGTTTGGTGATAGTCTGATGTGCTACTCGGTTTCAAAGACCTTCTTCAGTCTTCGAGGACTGGAGAGGTCGAGAAGAGAAGAAGAGAATGAATAAATGCCCTACTTTCTCTTTCGAATCTTCGAAACTCGCCTCTGACTAGAAACTCACATCTCATCAATCTCTAAATCACATTCTCAATTTCAACCTTCTAAACAGGTGCTCAAGCTGGTTTCCAAGCTGGAGGTCAACAAGGTTATGGTCAACAAGCCTACGGTCAACAACCAGGTTACGGTGCCCCTCAACAAGGCTTCGGTGGTCAACAAGCTTATGGTGCTCAACAAGGATACGGAGCTCCTCAAGGTGGCTTCGGTGGTCAACAAGGTGGTTACGGAGGGTGAGTATTCGAGACTTGGTATTCTAGGATGCTTTTGGTTCTGCGTGCTTAGGAGAGATGCTGCAATCGATTCAATGAATAGTTGAGATTGGAAAAGGAGTCTTATCTAAGTCTCTGAAAAGGGTCAAAGTGAGGAGGATTCGGATTGAAGGCATGGAGAGGGGGGAAGATGAGAGAGACTGTTCTCTTCCTCTCATCTTCCAAGGGCAAGACATTGCCTCGCCTTTCTTTCGATTCCTTTCTCTTCTTTCTTCTTCTCAGACTAAATTCAGTTCACTTGATCATGAAGCTTTCATCTCGCTTTCTGGCTCTCTGTTTCGTCGTCTCGTTTCTCGTCGTTTGTTTTCAAGATTTCTCGTTTCTCATTGTATGCCTCCTTTTCTCGTCTTCTCTTTCTCTTTCTTTCTCGTTCTCGCTACGGTTCCTCGTTCTCGTTCTCGGACTCTTTCTCTCGAACCGGATGGTCTCTTCTTTCGCTTCGTTTCTCTACGCAAATCGAACTCTCAACCAACGACGCCTCTTCTACAGATACACTCAAGGTGGTCAAGGTTTCGGTGGAGCTCAACCTCCAGCTGGTGGTGCAGGTGGTGCTGGCTACGGTGGAGCTTACTAAATTGACTATCGATCAGATGTCAAAGTTAGTCTCGTCTTCGCTGGTGCTGTCACCTTCTCTTCTCTGTTCGGCTTCTCTTCCTGTCGTGTGTATCTCTTCATCGTCAAGGTTCTCCTGCATTTCCAATCTCATCAATACTATGCGTATCTTGCTCATACTGACTCGCTGGTACCCGCGTCCCTTCTCTTTTCCTCTTCTTTCTGTCGACCCCTCTCGTTGGAGTGCAGACAGTAAATGATTTACTCTCCCTTCCCTCTTCAATTCTCAGACCTCAAAACCTGTAACGATTTTCTCCTTTCCAAGTTCTCGTCAAAATCATTTCTCTCTCAAGTCGCTCAAATCCCTATAGCCGTCGTCTCGTCGTAGTTCTCTCTCTCTCTCGATCAATCAATCAATCAAACAAAAGACTCGGTCCTTTCAAGTTCTTTTCCCTCTTCCCTTTTTCTCTTCAAAGCATGCAACAAAAAGAAATCTCGTGCCTTTTTTCTTTCTCTAGCCTCTTTTTTGTTCGTTGTCATCTCAGTAGTTCATTCCCTCAGACTCGATCGACTCCTCCCAGACAAAGATTTTCCCAAGTTCAATTCAATTTCTTGTGCTCTCAGATCAGAAAAAGTTCTCCCTTTCTCACCATGTTTTATTATCTCTCTCCTCTCCATTAACATCATCACAAAGCGCTTCGAGATTCTAGGCCTTCTCTCTCTGTCTTCACCTTTTCTCCTCTTCTCATCTCTCTTTTTTATAATCTCTCTACTTTACACTTTACTACACTACCTCCTCTCTCTCCTCTTCGTACGACGGCTTTGAAACTCAATTGAAATTCAATCTTTCAAAAGCTTCTCCTTCTTCTTCTGATGATGCTCGAAAATACTCCTCACAGTTTCCCAGCCACCAGCCAAGGTCTGCCAGTAATGACCAAGCCTCAAATGGTTCGAAATGGTCTATTAGAGATCAAAACGAGTCTTTTGAGAGAGCGTGTCGAGTCAATGACGAAGAGGCTCACGCTGCGCACTTGTTCTCCTCTGCCAATCAATCATTCATCCAGCTTGCCCAGCTCACGTATTCCCTGTATCTCACAAACGATAGCAGTCTTTCATCCAGAGGTTCACGAATAAAAGAGGAAACAAAATCAGAATCAAAGAGAATAGCACAAGCACGAGCACGAGCAGAAGCATCACAAATTCAAACTTCACAATTGAAGATTCACATCCATCTGCTCTTTCTTCTAATCAAATCCATCCAGTCAATATGTATCTAGTGTCCCAATATGGTGTCTACTGGAACGAAATGAGCTTTTCAGCAAAGAGCACCTTGGAAATGAGCTTCTTACTGTATCGATACAACGTCTCTCAAGCTCTCTGTTGACGACTCAGTCCCGTCTTGAGTTCCAATTCCCTCATCGCTCGCTTCGGTAACTACCGAGAGTACATGACGAAGTTTCGGTGACGACCTAGGACCGTTTGCTATCACTTGCTCTATCGAATTGAATCTATCTTCTTCCCGCAACTCTTCTTCCACCATTTCGTCGACTTCTCCTCCCCCATCCAAAGTCTGATCGGAATCCTCCTCTTCCTCTTTTTGTTCGTCATCCTCTTCCTCTTCCTCTATGATATCATCTTCTTGAGATCCGCCTTCCACGAATAGACGGCTGAGTCTAGCTTTGATTACATGATATTGTTCAGCTTCTTCATCTCGAATGACTTGCTTTCCTTTGTCTCGTTTCGACGTTGCTCCTTCATCTTCTCCAAGATCTTGACTCTCTATTACAATATTTACTCCTGATAAAGCTTAAATGACCTCTTCATCTTGGACTTCGACGTCGTCTTGTGCTTCTACAGTATAGACATTACTATTTTCTTCCATCAAGGCTTCGATTTGAGTGTTCAAGTCTTCGAAAACGAGTGGACGATTTCCTAGGGAATCGAAAGCGTCGAGTCGGCTGAGAAAAAACGATCCTCTTGAAGAAGCTGTTGATTTTGGAGAGTAGAATGAAGAAGCAAAGTTTCAGTCTAGATCTCTCAAAGAGATTGGGACTTCATAAACTCGATCTCCACTCACTCGACTCGAAACTTGAGCGAAACAGCGTCGGATCTGAACTGAGACGTCTTGATCTGCGAGCTCGAGATTTTTCTGATCCATTTCCTAATTGTCCTTCTTCTGCTTCTTCTTCTTTCTTCCATCTGCTTCGACTGATCTCCAGCGCTTTCCTGCTTCCTTGTGCCTTCTCAAACTCTTCCCTTCGATGAGAGTCTGCTATTTCCACTTTTCTAGAACTTTTCGAACCTCTTCCGAGTTTTGATCCCCTTTTGATTTCGCAGCGGTAACAATGGCTGTGGATTGAGTGGGCTGATTGAGTGGAGCGGTTGCTTGTTCAACTCTGTCTTGAGCTCCTGTTTCTTTTTCGACGTCAGGTAAGAACTCTTCCTGATGAAAGCTTCTTAAAGAGAATGAGTCCGAGGATTCAGACCTCGAGGCCTCTTTGCTGGCCTTGAAGTAAGTCGAGAGCTTTCTCGCAAGGAAGACCAATTTTCTTGCTCGAGTTCGTCGAGATCCATTTCGGCTGATTGAAGGCGTTGCTCGTCTTTTGAAGAAGCGAACTACATTTCTGAGGGAAGAGAAAGTTGTTTGTGAAGGGAAGGATTGAGGGGTGGCTCGTGATGTTGGGAGTCGATCTTCTTCTTTTTGGCGTGTTTGAAAAGCCCTGCGACTTCGAGGGGAATAGTTTGGGTACTTCGTCTTGGACTTCATCCCCAGAAACTTGTAGTCTACTCGTTTGGAAGTTGGAAGAAGAAGAAAGAAGGAGAGAGAGGACTCAAAGACCAAATCCCCTGGAAGAAGTCGAGGCTCAGTTTAGACGCTTCCATGCGCTCGGATCCAGGCGACCAGTCCTCAGTTTACTCAAGCAGTTGAGACCGTAGGCATTTCATTTGATTCGATCATCTTTTGCCCTTGAAGAGCTAGAGATGGAAGGTGAACGAGTCTAATTTTCTGCCAAAAGGAAGATTCTTTAATCTATAGCCTCTGTTCTCTCGACTCAAGGCCGTTTTTGGTTTCTTGCTTCTCTTCGTATCTCACACTCACTCCAATCTCAATCTCTCTCAACTTATCTATTTCTTCTCCTTTTCTGCTTCCCTTCTCATCAACTTTGCTCATCTTCGATGGACGACACATCCTCTTACGGCTCAAGAGAGAACTTGAGACCTCGTCGATTCACTCGTTCTCAGGACGAGATTCTAAGATCAAATCAAAATGGACTCAATCGTGCAGATGCTCTATTCAAGCCAGGTCGCCCAATTGGGTATCTTGCTGCGAGAAGAACTCCTTATGAAAAGAAGTACTTTAGTAAGAAGGTGGGGTTTTGCTGCCTCTTTCTAATGCCGCTCATTATGATTCCCACTTTGGTGATCACCCTAATACCAGTTCTTCAAGCAGTCGCAAGTGAGCATTTTGATTCGAGTCCTACCTGAGAGCTCTAGGTTTTGCTTCAGAGAGAGACGACTTTGAGTGTCTTGCGGCTTGAGACCTTTGAGACCTATGGTCGCTCTGCTTTTCTCTCTATCTGTACCGATCTCCTTACTGACCTTTTTGTTGACCAATAAACGTTTCGGCTTTTGCCTTCATCGCAGATCACGCTCTCCATACTTCTGTGCTTCACGTCCACGCTGCCAATCTCACGAGTCTAACCAATACTTCTTTCCCTCTGTTGGTCGAAGGACAAGTCAAGAAGGTTGGAATCTTCCCAGCTCATCTCTACTTTAGAAGTCCTGTAAACGTCTTCTGGATGACGCCACCTCCAAATATGAGAGAGGTTCATCTTGGATCGATGAATCTGGACTACATCGGTACGTCAAAGTCATTTTCCTTGATCGACGCTTTGTCTATCCGTCATGGCTTCTTCTCACCATTTATCCGCAAATCTCTCTCTCTTTGAACTGATTCCTCACTCCCACAGGTGCTGCCGCTGGTCATGGAAGAATCAAGCAATCCACTCATTTCAACATCATTAACGAAGAGGCTTTCGGAGAATTCTCGAAGTTCTTGGTGACTCAAGAAGAGTTTACGTGGCGTCTGGCTTGTGACTCTGTTCACGCAGAAGCGTTCTCTTTCTTCCCAGTACAGAAGAACTTGAAGTTCTCAAAGCACGTAGTCTTCAAAGGTCTCAACAATCTAGCCGGTATCAAGATCTTGGACTTTCAACTTCCTGGAGACGATCCGCAAGGGGGAATCACTGTTCAAGCCATATCTTCTATCGAGAATCCGTCGGCTTTCTCAGTAGAAGTGGGATCTTTGTATCTCGATCTCTACTACAAGAGCGTCTTTCTGGGATCAGTCGAAACTCACGGCCTCACTCTGTCTTCGTAAGTGTTGAGCAGGAAATGAACTTGAGCGCTCCAATTTATATGATCTTTTGCTGAATCTTTCCGTCCCGTCTTGGTCTCGCGTTATCTAGCGGTATGAATACTGTCGCTTTAAACGGGAGAGTCGTGCCTCACCAGAACAATGAGACTGAGCTCGACGTGCTCGGAGAACTCTTCACTCAGTACATCAATGGCGAGGTGTCACAAGTTCAAGCGGTTGGAGTTAGAACTGAACAAGCAAATGGAGAGACTATCGGATGGCTCACTACCGGGATCAAAGCTCTAGTCGCTGAAGTTCCACTTCAAGCTCCTCAACCCATCAATCCAATCAAGGGAATCACGATCGACTACGTCTCTTTGGTCTACAACGAGACTGAACCTTATAATCCCCTACTCTCTTCGAACGCTCTCACTGGACAGTTTGGTCTTCCCTTTGGATTCTCTTTGGACATTGTCAGCATAGCCAATCGTCTAGAACTCACTTATCAAGGTGCTCTGGTCGGTTCAGCAACGGCAAAGTTCTCAAATTCCACGACTCACTTGGATCTCGTCTCCGTTGGTCAAACCGCTGGCAACATCTCCATCACTCTACCACCAACGCCTTTGGTATTGCCCAACGACACCGAAGCAGCTAAGCTAGAGCTCGTCAACTTCCAAAATGCTTTTACTTTTTCCTCGGCCTCGAACTTCAAAGTTTCAGGAGTGGCACTCGCTGTTACGGATACTCCCGTAGGTAGAGTCCTTCTGAATGGAATCAAATTTGACGTTGGCACTGGTCTCAAAGGTCTTCAAGGTTTGACTCGCTATCCAACGATCATCAACCATGTCGACGTGTTGGGTGGAGCTCAAGACGCAATCTCTTTAGTAGTGGCAACAAGTGTCGTCAATCCTTCGAATATCAAAATTAAGTCTGGAGATGCGTCCTTTTTACTACAGAACGAAGTTTTTCTAGGAAATGTCACTCTTCCAGATCTCAACTTAAACATTGGACGAAACGACATCAAGGCAACTTCATTCTTCGATCCAAACAGAGATCCAAAAGGTTTGGAAACTTTGAACCGTTACATCTCTGGTCTGGATAGTCAAGTCAACATCACTGGTTTCTCTGGATCGTCAAGAGTTGAATCTTTGGTCGGAACTTTCGAAAACATTCGATTGAAACGCTACTCTACCAGGTCTTCAAACTAGAATCGCTCAATACGCGAACCTCACAGTTCTCGATACGACAGGAATTCGAGACGACGTAGCAGGATCCAAAGTGGCAATCAACAATCCATTCACCGCTGGTCTTCAACTCACTCATATCAGTTCAAAAGTTTCAGCCGCGGGCGTTTTCATCGCTCAGATTGATACTCCATTGACCTTTGAAGCCGCTGGAGATAGCCTCTCTATGACTCCAAACATCCCATTGGCTCTCAATCTCTTCCCACCCGACCTTTTCGCCGTCACCAGAGCTTTCGCAGTCAAGTCAGGTCAAGATCCAGCTCCATTGGACGGTGTCGTTCAGCTAGGAGGATACACTTACACTCCAACTTCCAACGCTGACGGAGCGATTGCCACCAAGCGTGGAGAGTCTTTCGACTTCGAAGAAGAGAACGAGGGAGCTCAACTCCTCATGGGAGTAGGTTCCAATCCAGGAGCTTTGGCTGAAGCCATTGAAGAATCTGCAGAAGACCATCATTCGAACATCGCTCTTCGTAACGTGGTTCAGAAGCGTAACCTCTACGACGGATTCGATCTACCTTCTTACATAGCTAGAGCCTTCTCTGTGGCAGAAGCAGATCTCGAAATCACTTCAGATGTCACGATTGGAGAATACGGAAGCACTCTTACTTTCTCTCAGGCAAACGTACCCCTCGGAACAGACGAGACGCTCTTCAAGCTTCTTCCACCTCTGGCTCTTCCAATCGTACAGAAGATAGTCGATCAATCCATTCTCAACATCGACAGAGTTACTCTCATGGATCCTCAACCAGGCTCTTTCAAAGCTGCTCTTCAAGGTACTCTCACCAATGCTGGACCTTTCGATGGAGTCGTTTCTTTCCCTCAAGGTCTGACCATCTTCTGGGAAGGTCGTGAGCTCGCGAAAGCTGCTTTCCCTGATCTCACCCTGGAGGGAGATGTAGGAGCTGCAATCAACGTTGAGCTAGAAGCTCAAGTCAGCGACGTGGGATACTTGACCGAGTTCACCAGATACTTGCTCAACAATCCCAGTTTCGTGTGGAATATCAAGGGAGAAGGTATTCAAGTCAGTGCGCTGGGAATTCAAGTACCGAACGCTACTCTCTCAAAAGATGTTCAACTGACTGGATACAACGGTCTAAAGGGAATGGTAATTATCAACTCTTTTGATCTCCCAAGCAACGATCCAGAAGGAGGACTTCACTTGACTGCAGTCTCGACTATCAACAATCCATCTCAAGTAGGAGTTCAACTTTCGAGGTTCGGGACAAACATCTTGAAAAACTCGACCATGATTGGACCAGCAGCTGCTCAAGAACCTTTCATTCTTCAAGCTCTTTCCACCACTACCTCACCTTTAGTAGGTCGCATTCAGAGACAGGATGAAGAAGGTGGTTTGGCTGTGCTTTCTGAGATCTTCACCAGCTTTGTTCACAATCAAAACACGGAAGTGCAAGTCGACGGAGCTTACGCTGGACCTTCGGATGTAGTTTGGCTGAATGACGGAATCAAGGCTCTCTCAATTTTGGTTGCCTTACCTTCTCAAGACTTCGACGTCATTCGTCTCGTCTCTCTCAACCAGCTCTCTCTCTTCTTCAACGAGCCATCTGCTTACAATCCTCCAGCTTCGACCAGCAACACGACTGCAAACTTCTTCTTACCGTTCGCATTCCCGGTCGACATTTCTCAAGTCGGTGGCAACTTCATTGCGAACTATCAGGATAAGGATACAGCTCTCTTGGCTATCCCTCAAGGTCCTGCTCAAACAGATGTTGGAAACCGTATCCTGACGATTCAGTTCAACGACGTACCATTCACGGTGTACAAAGACGCTCATTCTACTTTCTCGCAGTTTTTGGCCGACGCTACGAGGCAAGAAGAACTCACTTTCAGACTTCGTGGATCTGCCACTTCAACTGCAAACACAGCCGCTGGAGCAGTGACTATCTCGGACATTCCGTTCGATCTAAACACCAACATTCTTGGACTTCAGAACTTGAACACAAGGCCTACTAGAGTTTCTGATCTAGATGTGGTTCACGGCTACCCAAGTTATCTCCAGATCTCAGTCATGGTAGAGTTGTTCAATCCTTCAGATATCACTATCGGAGCTGGAGACATCAATTTCGATACTCTCTTCCAACAGAACCTGATCGGAAAATCTCTCATTAACGACATTGTTTTGGTTCCGGGAGTTAACATGATTCCTACAGAGATCCATTATATGCCGCGGGGAAGCAGGAACGTAGCTTCTGGTCAAATATTGTTGGAGAATTACGTCCAAAACGTCACATCTGCCGCAACTGTCGCTGGAAGTCAGGATACAACTAGAATTGAATCTCTCAAGAAGGCTCTCGGTGGTATCACTCTTCAAGCCGACATTCCACCTCTAGAGAAGCTGGTCATCGTAGAAACTAGATTGACCATTCCAAAGGACATCGCTCAGACTGGGAACGGCGAGACTACGTGAGTGTAAGCTCTATTTAGTCCTCGCTCTCTCGAGAGTTTTTGGTCTGCAGAAACTGACTTTTCTCTCGTTTCCTCTCCTTTTCACCTTCTCTATCTCTCTCATCTACAGCGTTATGATTGCAAATCCATTCACAGCCTCAATCAATCTACTCAAGGTAAAAGCAGACGCTTCTTACGATGGTATTCATCTTGCCACAATTGACCAGGACTTAAGCTCGAACCCAATCCACGCTCCTGGAAAGGTTACTACCACGTCTTCTCCTCTCATAGCTGCTATCGATATAGATCCAAAGAATCTTATTAACTTCATTCTGTTAGCTGCAAGAAACACTGGAACTGATCTGGGTCCACTTCCACCTTTCTTTCAAGAAGTTTTGGATCTGCCTTCGACCGACACCAATATCATCCCTTATCCGGACGATAATCCACCTCCTTGTAACTCTGAAAGGGCTTTTGATACTCTAGGAGCAGTTTTGAACCTTCTCAAAGGGTTAGCAACTCGGATCGATATTCAGTCGACACTCAAGATTGACGATTATCAAACGGACTTGGACTTTGTTCAAAATCCAGTGCCGACTGATACGGATAACTCTGCTCTCTATCTGGTTGGGCCAGCCGGAGCTCCTCTCATTCAATTGGTCGTTGACAAAGCAATTCTTCGTGTAGACATTGCCAACGCTACTTCTCTAACAAATGAGGGATTTAACGTCTCTTTGAGCGGTGCGCTCCTTACAGATGCTCCAGCTGATGCCTACATTGAATTCCCAGAAGGCGAGTAGCTCCTTTCTCTGTCCATTGTCGTTTTCGAGCTTGTTGACTGACGGCGTGCGCTTTATTTTCTCTCTCTCTCTCTCTTTCTCTCTCTTTTCTCACTAATAGGAATCACTGTCACTTGGGCTTCTCCAAACGGAAATCGCGACATTGCCACAGTATTCTTACCACCGATCTGTTCAGCTGCTGGAGTTGGGGGTACCACGTCTAGCCACCTCTGGTCATTTGACGATCACAAACCTCGGAGCCTTCACGGATTTTGCCACCTACATTCTACATAATCCTAACTTCAACTGGATCCTTCATTCGGACAAGATCACAGTTCGTTCTTTAGGAATCAACTTCAGCAATGTTGCTTTGACCAAGCGTATCTCTCTAGATGCTTTCAACGATCTACCAGGTGAGTCAGTGAAAACGAGGACGCGCAAATTTTGATCGTAGCTGACGCCTCTTTCTCTTTTGCTCTCACCAGGTGTTACAATCTCAAACTTTGACATTCCAAGTCAAGATAACGAAGCTAGAGCTTTGAACTTTGTTGCAGACTCAGCCATTCCGTCTCCTGCAGCCCTAGGTATTCAGCTTGACACTGCAAACTTCAAGATCTGTGAGTGTTTGAGCGAAAATTGTCGATGAAGGCGAGTGGCGAGTGGTGATGGTTCATTCGCGCTGACGCTTCCCTTTCTTCTGTCTGATTTTTCTCCCCGTTTGATCTATAATCAGACTATGGAGATGTTTTCCTTGGAACAGCTCGTACTGATGATCTCTTCCTAGGAGCAAAGGCAGTCACAATGACTAGGCTTTCCGGTCAAATCACTCACAAGAGCGGAAAAGAATTGAAGCCGACAGGAGCTCTATTCTCTGACTTTTTAGCTGGAAAGAACTCTACTCTTCAGGTCAAGGGAGATTCAGTCGTAACTCGAGCTAACGGAAATCAGCCAGTCATTTGGCTTACCACTTCTTTTAAGACCTTGAGTCTAGACGTCGTACTTCCAGGTCACATTTTCCAAATCATCTTCTCGATTACTCTTTCAGATCTCACTGCTACCATCACGGATCCAAACTCTTCTTACGATTTCCCAGTCAGCAACAACAGAACTGTTGCAACTTTCTCGAATCCGTTCATGTTCGATCTGCAACCAATTGAAGCGGGTCCTTCCATCACGATTTCTTACCAGAATGTTGATGCAGCTCAACTCAAACTTCCGAGCCAGAAAGTGGATTCTGGAGTTTCAAACGGTCCCGACTCACGTCAAGATTTGGTCCTTGGTTTTAAGAATCAAATCCTTCACGCTTTGGATCATGGAGCCTTTGAAGGATTTTTAGCTCGAGTCACAGATTTCAGTGAAGTCGACTTTGGTCTGAAGGGAGACACTTCAGTTCTGGCAAGAACAATCATTGGAGACATACCTTTGACTGGTCTTCCGTTCAATGTCACTTCGTCTTTGGAAGGCATCAACTCTTTTGGACACGAGGCCAAGGTCAGCGACGTTGAAGTCAAGAGTGCTACTCAGGCTTACATCGAAATTCCAACAGTCGTCACTCTAGAGAACCCAAGTAGTAAGTACGATTAGTCATTCACATTTGAGAAATCTCTCAACCATCCCAATTCTCACATTCTTCTGCTCTCTTTCTCTCTTTTCTCTCGTCATCAGATGTTACTCTCTTCACTACAGACATTTCGCTTCCAGTGCTCTACGAGGATTATGAGATTGGAAGAGCCATAATTCCTAATCTTGGTCTCATTCCAGGAACCAACGTCCTCAACACTCTAGTGCATTATCAACCAAAAGACTCCAACAGCACCGTAGCTCAAGATCTTCTCAACAAGTACATTCAAGTTGCAGGAGGTGACGAAGGAAAGCAGTCGGCAAACGTAGTGATTGATGGATCTTCTCGTGCCAACTCTGAGCCTCTGGCTCCATAAGGGAGTATCATCAGAGCCCTAGAAGGTGTTACCATCAGATCTGCAATAGAAGGTATCGGAGCTAAACTCTTGGATTCGACGACAGTTACGATCGAAGGTGGGTATCATTCGGTGCTTCTCAAGTCTCTCGGACTCTGAAAATTTGAGACTGCTCTTTCTGATATCTCTTCTTTGAACAGGAACGACCTTGTGCAGTGGAGCAAATAACAATCCAGAGGTTTCAGCGACGATTACGGCGGTGAACGCTTTGGTGAGTAGTTTGAGATAGATGAATACACGGCTCGCTCTTAAGCTAACAAACTTTTTGCACTTCTGTTTCCTCTCTCTCTGTAGCCTGTAGAACTCTCTTTGATCCATACAGATGCAGAGGTTCACGGGACTGGCTCACCAGACGTTTCTGCCAAGGTCGATTATACGTTTTCTCCAGAATTTCATCTTGCAGCAAATGAGAAGAAGACGACCGGTCCGATTCCAAAGGTACTTATGAACAGAGGTCTGTTGGCTTCCCTTGAACTTCTAGGAAAGAACACCGATTATTACTTGAAAATCACTGCACGCGTTGGAGGATCTAATGGTAAGTTCAAAATGTAATTTGAGGTTCTCCGTGAAGCCGTTTAACCCTGTTCTATTTCCCATTTTTTTTTACTGTAGGTTACACTATTCCAGCCTTACAGTATAGACAGAACAATGTACAAACCTACTACAGAGCGTCATTCTTAGGAGGTGAGTATCTACAAGCGATTTTCAGCGCGCGAAGTGGCGACAAAATGTTGGTTTCTGACCTCACTCTCTTTTCTTTCTTGTCCTTGCTCAGTCTCCGTCGGAGATCTTTTCACTGACCCAGCAGCCTTGGTTGCTGCTCTGTTCCCTCTGTTCATCAAGAATTTCAACGTGAAAGGTGTGAGGGAGGGTGAGTGAAGCCGAGGCTTAGTGAAAGTCAGTCTCTTTTCGGAGGATTTCTCATCCCCTTTCTCTCCTTTTTAC
The DNA here is from genome assembly GCA_030280995.1 of Hemileia vastatrix. Taxonomy (NCBI): domain Eukaryota; kingdom Fungi; phylum Basidiomycota; class Pucciniomycetes; order Pucciniales; family Zaghouaniaceae; genus Hemileia; species Hemileia vastatrix. The sequence continues at coordinate 46,491 of JASXTE010000377.1, forward strand.
TTTCTCCTTTTCTCTTCAATCAATAGTCCTCGAATGTAAGTGAAGAACAGAGTTCAATCTTCAGAGCTCACAGTGTTCTGACCTTCTAACCTTTCTCTGTTTTCTCTATACAAGGTATTCTTCCGATTCTAGAAAAGGGAGGCCTGTTGAAACCTCCAGGTTTAGTCGTCGCAGCTACTCCAAATGACTGCGAGTTAACAAATGACTGGTCTGATCCGAGGTTGGCTGAAATTTTCAAGTTAGACGGTGGTCCACAATTACTCTCACGTCTGGGATGTTCCCCAACCTCTTTAACTTCTAAAAGCTTCTCTTCAACGTCTTCAGCATCAGCTCCAAGCAAGACTGCTTCGTCAACTTCAACTACTGGAGGTTCAAGTGACTTTACCAAAGCTCCTCCTAAGAGCGACGCTCCTTCTTCTGCTCCTTCTAAAAGCTCTTCAACTCCAAGTGCCGCTGACGGAACTCAGGTCCCTTCTCCGACCTCTACCAACGCCCCAGCTGCTAGACGTGATCTCTGACTTCTCATTCCCAGCAACTTCTCGTCTTCTGTCCTTTCGAGCTGCCTGGTGAGCTCATGTACTGTCGTTTTATCGATGCTTTGCATTCTCGTGGTTCCCTTTTCATACCTCGTTGTCTTCTGATTCCCCCATCTTCTCTTCACACTTCTTGATATCGCTCGGTTTTTATTTCCTTTCTCCCTATCTTTGACTTCCGCTTTGGCTCCTCTTCTCGATTCCTTTTCCTCGATGGATTCTCTAATTTGTGTCGATCTCTCACGTCCCAATTAATTCACGCGATGTTTGCTCTTCTCTTGATTCCGAAGAAACGGCGAGTAGTGTTATATGGAGTTGAAACTTTGATATTACAAGATCGACAATCTTTCATCCTATCGCTTTGATTCACCGCTTTCCAAATCAAGCTCTCAAGACGAGGAACTTCCACCTTCTAAACCTTTCTTCCAGTCTTTGTCAGCTTGAATACTTTCCCTTTCGTCCAACTCCGAATCGCCACTTCCAGAAATCCACAGATAGATCAAAAGACTGACGTGATTCAGGAGAAGGAATTGAGAAGAGAATCTGGTCGATGGATACTGATTCCAACTCCATTCTATAAAGATGAAACAGAGTGCACTGTGAAGTTGGTGATCAAAGCAGAGACCAAAACGAGGAAGAAGAAAAGTAAGAAAAGTTAGCGTAGAGCTACAGGTGGTGAAACTCTTCAACTCTCTTGCAACTCACATGTCTGTGAAAGAAAAGATGGAAGGCTTCACATCTTTGGAAGCAGGTGCTCTTTTTCTACAACTCCAAACTAGAAGAGGAAGTTGTTGACTATACCAAGAAAAGAATTGATAATGAAGAGATCTGGAGAAAGTCATCCCAATCAAGTTGGAAGTGAACAGAGTAACAGCAATGTCTGTCGAGAGAAGAAAGGGAATGTCGGACTTAGTTCTACGTGTTCTCTATTGTCATCCTCTGAGAAATTCGACATTATCATGAATCCAATAACCGATGTTCTCCCTAATCATACCTCAGAACTCACATTTCCCTGTAGGTTCTCTAACAGTGACCGACTCCTCGTCATCAATCCCAACTTTTGATTTTTGAAATTCGTTCCCAATCCATCTTTCTCTTATCCAAATCGAGCCTCTTTTGGATAAACCGGTCCATCTAGTCAAACCGAAAAAGACTAAGAAGCTCAAATGTCCAATCAATAGAGATTTGGAAAACTGAGGAGACAAAAATCTTTCTTCGGTCAGAAATCTCCAATTGACTGTCCATTTGTAGAGGAACACTCTGGAAAGATCAAATGCTCCTGATAGATAGGCAGAGAAGTTTTGAGGGGTTGAAATGAATGGTAGAGCGATGAAGAGCTGAAGAGGGAGAGAATGGCGAAGGAAGTGATTAGATTGAGACACAGAGGAAGAAATAACTGGGTTTCTCTACTCACTTGGACTGAAAGTATTCGGATTCCTCCAGAAACCAGTCTGAGGATTCCACCTGATCTGAAAAGAATGACGGCAAGAGCTGGAGCGAATAAGAGAATGTTCATCTTGACTCCGAGTGCCAGACTAAGAAAGCGCGAGATTTATAGAAAGAACGAATAGAGCCCAAGTCTTGCTGTCAGTGAGTTAAAAGGAGAAAAAAATCTTTCAAGACGTTCAGAAAGGACTTGTAAGACCAACCAACCTGTAGAAAACGCAACCCAATTTCCATTTCTTGGTGCAAAGTTGGTAGACACCAATGTAGAAGAGACACATGGCTAAAGGATCATTGAAGAGTCTCAGGACGTAGATCGAGTGTAGCCTCTTTGATAAGAGAAAAAAAGGGAAAAGTCCTGAGGGTGCCTGAAAAAGGGAGAGAGAGAAAAGCGAGAGGCAGGAACTTGATCTTCAGTCTTCGACAAATTAACAGCATCGTCTTTGCGATCGAAACCTTTCTGTTTCAAGAGCGTGGAAGTACTCACTCCAGCCGACTTGTAAATCCTCATGACGAAGAATTGAGTCAAAAGGTAGACGAAGGCAAAGAAAGCTTGCGCATTCCTGAGCAGAACGCCTCCTCTCGTAAGCCAATGAAGGAAAGAATATAGGTATAGATGCATAGCTGGATATCTAAAATCGGATCGAAAAGAAGGAACAGAGGAGAAGAATGGTCCCCCTTTCGTATCAGCGTCGCAAAGTCTCGAGAACGAAAGATGGAAAAGAGACTTTTGGACTCACACGCAAGGACCAGTATCGCCTGTGATATTTGAGTAATCTCTTTCGCCTTTGATGAAAAGTGAAGCTTGTTGCATATAAGTAGAGAAATCGATCTCTGTATCTGTTTGAGAGAGAAAGGCATAAACGATTAACGAAGCGAATGAAAGTCGGATCATTCAAGCTATTTCCTCATCATCGAAGCCTACGAGACTTACATTTGACAGTGGCTACGATTGCAAAAGTGATTGCAGTATCAAAGATTAGAGAAGCCACGCCCCAGAACCAGAAGTATTTCTGAGTAAAGATGGAATCACGAAGGAAACCTTTCAAGAGAGGGATTGGAGAATCCTCTTCCAATTGTTTCCTTGCTTTGAGATAAGCAGGAGTGTGATGACGATCGTCTATATCCATCTGTGCTTGAATTCCAGGCCTCATTCTTGCTTGATCGGATGGACGAATAGGAGGAAAGTCCAAAGGATGAAGAGAGAAGAGAGACAAAGTCCAAGAAGTTCCTTGTCTTTGACCACAATCAGCTATTCATCGATCTATCTTCTCTCAAAAAGGCTCTCTTTCCTTTACTTTTATTGATGGCAGTTCAGCAAAGTAATCGACCAGCTCATGCCACACGAGCGCCTTCAAATGTTCCGTTGGCTGCAGCTCAAGCAGCGAATGGAGGCAACAATCCATCTTCAACTTCCACTTCCTCGAATCCTACAGCATCAACCAGTGGTAGTGGTGGTGGACAGGATGCTCTTTCAGTTATTCTAGTCACTGCAGGATATGATCATACCATTCGATTCTGGGAAGCTTGGTCTGGAATTTGTTCAAGAACGATTCAACATCCAGATTCTCAAGTCAACAAATTAAAAATTTCTCCAGATAAGAGATTCTTGGCCGTAGCTGCAAATTCACACGTTAGATTGTACGATTGTAATCTACCTTCCAATAATCCTCCGGTTGGAAATGGACCTAATACTACAAACCCAAATGCTCATCAAGGTGGAAATCCTATAGCCACTTTTGAAGGTCATAATGGAAATGTAACTAGTGTGGATTGGCATTGTGAAGGTAAATGGTTGGTCACTGGAAGTGAAGATGGTACTTTGAAGATTTGGGATACAAGGTTAGTAGATGAGAGAGAGAGAGAGAGGGAGGGAGGGGAGAGGATGAGAAGGAGAGCTAATCTTCTGCAAGTCATGTTTTTGATTGCTCGTCAATTGCTCGTTCTACTTGGTTCTATTTCTCATTGATATTCAATCTTTTACTTCTGTTCTCATAGGACATCTCGACCTCAGCGAGTCTACGATCATCGAGCTCCAGTCAATGATGTCGTAGTCCACCCAAACGGAGGAGAGCTCGTCAGCTGTGACCAAGCTGGAAGTGTCAAGGTTTGGGATCTGGGGGAGAATGGCTGTAGTCATGAACTTGTGAGTATCTGAAGTTCTTTTGGAAAAGCGATGGTTTGTAGAAATTTGTCTCAGAGATCTAAGGAGATCGAAAGCTGCTTCGAGAATTCTCAACCAAGGCTCATCTATTTACCAACTCTATCTCCATTTGTCTAACCCTTCCTTCGAACTCTCAGGTTCCAGAAGAAGAAGTCCCCATTCGATCAGTCACTGTAGCTTCTGATGGATCTTGTTTGGTCGCTGGAAATAACAATGTAAGTCCATCACGATTCTCATTTGCTTTCTGTAGCATACAATCATCAATCCATTACGTGCTGACATGCTGTTCTATTGTTCCTTCTCATCGCGGCTCTAGGGTAATGTCTATGTTTGGAGGATACAATCTGGTCTTTACGGCTCAGATGGGAATCCAACTTCTCCTGGCGGAGCTCAGCAAGATCCTTCTCAAGGTGGAGATTTCACAGATTTACAGCCAGTCACGAAATTCAGAGCTCACGAGAAGTATCTCACTAGATGTCTTTTGAGTCCCGATGTTAGGTGAGTTCCAGAAGCAATGTGTCTTGTCTCTGAGATTCCACCTACGTCTCTCAAGATGTCCACTCTCGCCGATTCCAATCTCGTGCTGACCTTCGATCCTCTTTTTCCATGCATTCTCTCGTCTTTTCCCAATCTTATGCGATTCTTAGGCATCTAGCGACTTGTTCTGCCGATACCACAGTCAAAATCTGGTCGACTTCAAGGTATGAGTTCGCTCTCGAGAAGACTTTAGTCGGTCATCAACGATGGGTGTGGGATGCTGCCTTCAGTGCAGACAGCGCCTACTTAGTAACTGGTGAGTCTTGATCCACAGGTACTTTTATCCATTCCGGTGAGATCACGCGAACGCTTAGCTGATAACATGGCTCATCGAAACCTCTCTCTACTCTCTACAATCTTTTCGTTCAGCTTCCTCGGATCACGTTGCTCGCCTTTG
>JASXTE010000082.1:0-155026 GCA_030280995.1 Hemileia vastatrix
TGATAGAAAGCATTGACCAAAGCAGGTGATTGTGGCCACTCGTAATTGATGTCAACCGGTTGTACTAATTTGTTGATTTGTGTTTGGCACAGAAAGACTTTCATTTTACTAACCAAGTCATAAGTTGTAAAGTTGTCATCGTAAATCAGGTTGAAAGATCCTATGAGTGAATTGTTGTCTTTAATCCAGGCTGGATAAGCAACGTTGATTTTGATTTGTCTCAATTTGTCAAGTGCCTTGTCCATTGTTTGACCATCCATCCATGGTTTTGTACGAATCGTAGTTTGCATCGAATCAAGTATATCTTGAACCATGATTTCAACTGACATTTTATCATCGTCAGTGAAATTGACTGCATCGATGTACACTCTACCCATGATGTAGGGCAAGTTTTCAATTAATAAGTTGATACAAGTTTCCTTCTGATCAGGTTTCTTCGTGATGCCGCTCTTTACTGTTAGGAATTGGAACTTGTCTTCATTGAATCTCTCTGACACCAATGGTCCATATGCATCGTATCCTTTCCATAACAATAAGTTCTTTAGAACATTTTCCTTGCCTTTGACAACTGAAGCCAATTGTTTGTAGTAATTCACGTCAGCAACATAGACAGTATCTGCATTGGCTGAGATCTTCTTGATCACTTGGGTCAAATTGACTCCTTCGAATTCTTTTTCTAAATCTTCCACTCGATAGAGAACATACATTTGACTTGCATTTCGTCGATCTTCATCTTTGGTTGCGATTTTGGCCAAGTTAATTTCCAAGTCGAGAATTTCGCTTACACTCACTTCTAACGCGGTAGTATTACGGATGGATTGAAGAGTCACCTTCATGAATTGTGCATAAGCTGAACGTATTTCTTTGGCCTTTTCATCATCTTCACTGATCAAATCCTTTTTAGCCACTGAGAACGATGGTTGGTCGAGGTACATCATTCGACGTGTCGGGTCTTGTTGATCTGCATCCACAGTAAACGTGACGATTGATGACAAGGAGTGTTCTATTGATGTGCTCATCAAATCCTCTATTGATGTGCACTCGTGAACAGTACTATTGAAATCTTCCATCTGTGTGAAATCATTTTTGTTGAGCAACTCTGCAATCAATGTAAATGAGGTTTTAGTTTATGAATCATAAAATAATGGGTATTTACCTTGGTCAGTGCATTTGGAATAAATTCTTTGGACATACTCGACGGGTACTAAATCTTTGTAAGAGGCTCTAGTTAAGTTGGTGTCGATGGCAGTCAAAACTTGATCCGTGATCATGTCGAATGTGGTAAATCTACCCTTGTCTTCTGGTAGAGGATGAGCATTTGCAAAGTTACCACAAGCATAATCGTAGAAATCATCGCAAGGATTTATTTCAGAATTTATGTTTTCTCTATAAGTATTTTGCAATTTCGTGGCAGACAGGGGTATCACAGACAGCTACAGGTTCAGGTTCAACAGTTGTAGTTGTTTGCATTGTTGTTGTTGGACTCACGGTTGTTGGTGCCGCTGTTGTCAAGGACGGTCGAACTGATGTTGAAGGAGAACTAGTTGTCGAATATGGTTCTCTTGTTGTTGTGTACCATCCAGTTGATGTTGAAGGATAACCATTTGTCGAGAATGGTTCACTTGTTGTTGTGTACCATCCAGTTGATGTTGAAGGATAACCAGTTGTCGAGAATGGTTCACTTGTTGTAGCAGGTGTGGGTGGTTTTACCACTGTCGTCTTGGCCATTGTTGTTGATGGATATGGTGTTGTAATGGTTGTTTTGACGATTGTAGTTGATGGATCCTGTGAAGATATTGTTGTCTTAACTGTTGCCGTCGATGCATATGGTGTTGTCATCGTTGCTTTTACTGTTGTTGTTGAAGGGTAAGGTGCTTTGATCGTTGTTTTCACTGTTGTGGTCGATGGATCTATCGTTGTGATGGTTGTTTTAGCTGTTGTCTTGGACGGATCCGGTGTTTCAATCGTTGTTCTGACTGTTGTTGTTGATGGATGTGGTGTTGGTGCCAATGAATTTGATGTAGTCATCCATGGGTACATTGTTGTTCTTGATGGCTCAAATGTTGTCATCGTTGGTATCGCTATTGAAGTAGTCGTCATAGTAGTCAGTATTATCATAGCAAGTCCAACAATCTTCGCTTTGTTGGTGCTTGACCATCTTGTCCTAAAGTAACCATGGTCACATCAGATTTGGAGAGACGATTTGATGTCAAAAAATCAATCGATTTATGTTTTTATCAGGCATTGAACAAAATTTCATTTAACTTACTCTGGATTGAATTTTTTACTTAATTTAGTGCCGAGCATGATGAACGTTTAACCATCAATGTGACAGTTGAATCAGCATCAGTGAAGTCATTCTCGGATCAATTGCTGTTGTCATGCATTTAAATGGAATAAAAGGATCAACAAATGGGTGTTTTCTCAATAACTTCATAGAGGTGCAATAATGATCAATTAGATTGATTACTATATTATTCTTTCCGAGTGGATTCTGCAAGTTCTTCTGCCTCACTGCTGGTTTGATATTTTGATTTGCATGGCTACCTGAATATTCTAATGAAAAATGATATCAAAATGGCTCAACAAGCAGCATCAATATTTTCAATCGAGTTATTGATCGCTCTATACCAAAACTTTTGATGTAATAAGATTTAAACAATAAATTAGACAATACCTAAGTGGGTGTTCACACTTCTGCGAATAAACCATTCCACCTTCATGTGAACATTCAAGTGACCTTTATACGTGAAATCCTCTCAAATGACATATTCTGTTGAACATTTCGTGTCGAGACACAGAGCTGAGAAAAATGAAGAAGTCAGAATGAACAGAAAGTTCCAAACAGTTATCAAGTCCATCATTTAAATGTATTCTACGAGAATAAGTAGATTTATCAAAGTTTTGTCCTTGACATGTCTGAGTAGACAGGAACTTCTGCCATTAAATTGATCAAAGTGACTCGATCGAAGTGAGAATTATTTCATCGATCCATGTGATAAATGATGTTAAATGGAAAAGGATTCACCAATATGAGTTACCAAAGGAACTTTGTTTGAAGTACTTGTTGTTGCATACAGAGATGCAATACAGAAAGATTTATCGCGATGTCTGACTCTTCCTTTAGATCAGATCGTTGAGACAAGTATGTTGTAGATGTTACTTACGAGAAAAGAGCAAAAGAGATGAGGATGATTTCAGTGTGAACAACAGAATTTGATGGTAATATTCATTCTGAAAATGTTTTTATTCTTTTTACTGACAAGTTCAGAATTAAATTCATTCGAATTTGGCATCAATATGTTATTTTATTCATATGTGATACAATTTATCTCAAATAATAACAGACAGTCATGTGGCTGCGCAATGAAATTTGCACTTAAGTTACTATTTGATGAATTCCATGCGATAAAAATGAGAACACATTTGTATACACATAAGTTAGTCACTTACTACGCCTCAAGCAGACAACACTTGGAATTTAATAGAAATTATTTCTCTTCACTCAACACATTACATCTATTTTCATCTTAAACTTCCAAGAGATCTATTCTGTTTTGTACAATAGACAACAATCAAATCAACTGATCTTAGGCGTTTACTGTTTTATAAATTCATTTACATTCCTCTTAATATGACTGAACCGTATGAACATAAAAATGGACAGCAATCATCGATCAAGAATGATGTCAATGATGACCAAACATCCTCAGGACTTTCCAACGTGTTTCGAACGAGTCGAACCAGTCGAACAAATGACAGGATTGATTATCAAGCAAGATTGAAAGTTGCACCTGATTCACCAGACTACTACATGAAGAGTCATCAACGTTCCAAGTGTTTGGTTATCAACAACCATCATTTCGATCCAATAACTGACCTGGACTCAAGAACGGGAACTGAAAAAGACGCTGTCTCACTGGAAGAATGCTTTACAAATCTAAATTTTGACGTGGAAATAATTACTGATCCAACTGCTTTTCAAGTTGGGGAGAAGCTGAAAACTTTGAGTATAGAATTGACTCATGATCATGATTGTATCGTGGTCTGTGTTCTTACACACGGAGGACAAGGTATTCTCTTCGCAAGAGATCGCCCTTATGAAGTTGATAAACTGTATCGCAACTTCACTCCTGAGAGGTGTCCTAAGATGGCTGGAAAGCCGAAACTATTCTTCATCCAAGCTTGTCGAGGAGAAAATTTGGATCCAGGTTGTAACATCGACAGTATGGATGATCATGATGGACCTCTAAGCATCCCTGTCTGGTCGGATTTCCTCATCGCTTATGCTACTCAACCTGGATACAAATCAATTCGGAACAAAGTCAATGGTTCATGGTTTATTCAAGCTTTCACAGAAGTTCTGAACAAGCATTCGGTTGAACTGGATCTACTTTCAATGCTCACATATGTCAACAGACACATTTCCTACAATTACCAATCACACAGTCCTGGAACTTATGGAGTCAAACAAGTTCCTCACATAACAACAATGTTGACCCGAAATGTTCGCTTTTCACCAAGATCTGTTGAATCATTGTTAGCATTTAATAACGAAACAGTCGAGCGTTATAATCATGAAAAAAATGCTTGGGAAGAATTCGGTCGATTGGAACAAACAAGACAAGAATTCGGTTTTTGTGTTTATCAAAATTCAATCTACCTGGTTGGAGGTAAAAATGAAGATTGTGAAGTCCTTTCAACTGTCGAAAAATGGGATTGGCGAACCAATTCATCATCACAGAATTTACCACCACTTAAATCACTTAGACAAGAATTTTCCATGGCTGTTTTAGACGATAGTATGTATGTTATTGGTGGAAGACACAGAACTGCAACCTTTTCGACTGGAACCATTTGGACTGGAACCAATTCAGTTGAAAGATTCAACTTTAAAACACAAACATGGACATCAGTCAGTCCAATGCAAACTCCTCATATTTCTTTGAGTGCTGTGACTCTAGGATCATTTATTTATGCGATCGGTGGATGTGGCAAAGACACGATTGGAAATGAGGTTGAACGCTATAATTCTGACAAAGATGAATGGACATTTGTGGCTTCTATGATAACCGGGAGAGATTCATTTGGTTGTACTACCCATGAAGGTATGATTTACGTCTGTGGTGGCTTTTACTCCGATTTATCAGCTAATTTATCGGTTGAAAGATACGATCCCATAAGCGATGTGTGGCAAGAAATCTCTTTTTTGCCTTCACCACGCTTTTCATGTGGTTTAGCTATGATGAACGATTGTCTTTACGTGGTTGGTGGATCACGTGCATATGGCTATAAAGCTGAGAATATAAAGGGTTGGTATTCTTGTAGAGATGTTGAAATTTACGATCTACGAACTAACAAATGGTCATCAGGTCCATCGATGATTTGTCCGAGAACCAAATTCGGACTGGTCTCAATAAGTATATGATTTGCTCTACTGACACAATTCGACACGAAAACTTTGTTTTTCATCATCATGCATCTAAAGAATCTATTAAAAAGAACACGAAAAACGAATTGAGGATGTAAATGTGATAAATACAATACAACTTTTGTGATTTAATCAATAAATGATGCTCAATCGAATGAACTGTAATGAAAATTCTCTGTGAATACTTTCAAATTGATTCTTTTCAACTCGAATTGTCATCAACAATCGATTTTATGTATTCTCCATCGTAAGTGACTTTTAAAATTTTCAAAATCAATTGTAAAAACATCCAATCAACATTTACAACATCTTTAGTTTTGACATCATCAAGTTGAATTGATGATTTTGCTATTCAGTTGATTGTTATACAAAGGTGAAAGAAACATACGATTGTGACAACAATTTAAAAGACTATTTAAGTTATTGAACACTCGTATACTCCAGGGTATGAAAGTAACTGTAAGGTCTAATGTGTTCATGTTTCCTTTAATTATCGTTTAATCATGATCAGTTGATTGAATCATCAACACAGTCAACCTGTCTGGTCTTTCTCTACGCCACAATCGATGCTACATGCAGTTAACTGGATTCGCTTATTGAGCAAACAGATGAACAATCAAGGTACTCAGGCTTCATCATATCACAATTATCAGCTGAACACAATAAACAGTGTTATATCTACTCATGTGACAGGTTGGTGAGACTTGGCATTGCATCTGTGTATGCAATGCAACAAGATTGTTGAGTGATGAGTCATCAGTCGTGTCTTCTCCACTCTTAACCTCAGTCAGTCGATAGAAGTAAATATTGTTTGCAACCATAAGTGTGATGACGTCGTAGACACAAGCATTGTAGATAAAACAACTTGTAGTTTGTTTACAACTGTCTCATGTATCTCAACACCACATCAAGAGTGAAGTTGAGTATGAAAGTGCTGAGATGCTTCGACTTTCATATGAATCTTGAACCTTAGAGTGGACACACTTGATCTTGTGTCTGTTTCAATTCGATTGTCCATTCACAGTCGTCGAAATATGGCTCAATCGAATCAAAATGACGATCAATTACCAATCAACATCGAATTACTGAATGACGGCTGTGCTCAAAGTGCTCGAAAATCATCAACCAAGAACGATGTCAATGATGCTAAATTGTGTTTTCCAAATGAAAAAATTCCCAAAATTGATCATCCGGCTAAACTTAAAGTTGCACGTAATGCACCTAACTATTATATGGAGAGTGAAAAGCGTGGAAAATGCCTAATTATAAACAACAAATGGTTCCCGAATGACAAACATACAAGATGGGAAACTGAAAAAGACGCTGGTGCACTGAAAAGGTGTTTCGAAAAGCTCAGGTTTGAAGTGGACATTTTTGATGATCCAACTGTTCCTGAGGTTAAAGAAAAGCTGAAAACTTTGAGCAAACGATTAACATCCGAGGATGATTGTCTGGTAATTTGTGTTCTCACCCATGGACAACTTGGTAAATTATATGCTAATGATGGTGATTGTTATACAACTAGTGAATTGTATGAAAAATTCACTGCAGACAAGTGTCCAGCAATGGCAGGAAAGCCGAAACTCTTTTTCATCCAGGCTTGCCAAGGAAAGAAGATTGACAATGGTCAATCGTATGATGGATGCAAAAGTATCGATTATGACTATGATGAATCACCAAAGATTCCTATTTGGTGTGACTTCCTAGTTGCTTTTTCCAGCCAGCCTGAATATTATTCACGACGTTTGTGGTTCATTCAAACACTGACAGAAGTTCTGAACAAGTACTCCCACCGAATGGACTTGATGTCGATGCTTACAATTGTCAACCGAAAGATTTCATATGAAAAAGAACAAAGTATTGAGGTGAAAGATGAAGAAAAAACAAGTGCTGATGATGTGAAAAGACAAGAAACCATATACAAGACTGTACCCTTTAAACAAGTACCATTCATTGCGACAAGTTTGACTCGCAATTTGTACTTTTCATCTCCATCCGTCGATAAACAAGACAGTCTTACTGACAAATCATTGATAGCGTTTGGTGGTTTTTTTGGTAATGAATATCTTTCAACAGTTGAGCGTTACAATCACGACACAAATGAGTGGGACAAATTGGGCAATTTGAGTCTAGCAAGGTGTGGGTTTGGTTTTTGTCTCTATCAAAATTCAATTTACATAGTTGGAGGTGTGAGCGATTCTGGAACTATTCTGATTGTCGAAGAATTCAATCCACAAACCAATTCATGGTCACAAAATTTACCGCCACTTCCATCGCATAGAAAATTATTCACAATGGCTGTCCTCGGTGACAGTATGTTTGCAATCGGTGGTTCTAACAATGAAAACTCGACACTCGATTCGGTTGAAAAATTTAACTTCACGACACAAAAATGGACATCAGTTAGCCCTATGCAAACAAGTCGAATGGCCTTAAGTGCAGCATCGTTAGGACCGTTCATCTATGCCATTGGTGGACGAGGTGGTCCATATTCGAAATGCCTCGATAGTGTCGAGCGATACGACCTTGGCACAAATAAATGGACATACATTGCTCCTATGAAGACCAAGAGAAGAAATTTCGGTTGTGTTGTTCATGACAACAAGATTTACGTTGTCGGAGGTGTAGACGAAGATGGCTGTACATTATGTTCGGCTGAAATTTACAATCCTTCAACAGGCAGATGGCAAGATATCGCTCCTTTGGGTAAACCACGTAGTTCATTTTGTTTAGCTGTGCTGAATAATTGTCTCTATGCAGTCGGTGAAGATGTAGAAATTTATGATCCGCTAACAAACAAATGGTCATCAGGTCAGCTGATGAATCAACCGAGATTGGGATTTGGAATGGTTTCGATTGACTTATGATTGACACTGGTTAAAAAATCATATGATACTCATGCTCTCAATCTTCTGATGTAGGTTAATGATCTTGTTTTATTCTTCTTTCTGTTTTTGTTAGAATAAAGTAATGTTTACGATTTAAATTCTAATTGTTCTGTTTGTTTCGCAATCGTTCTATCACATTAACAATCAGATGACGATATAAACGACCCATCGGCGAAATTAAGTACAAAATGAAGAGAGTTGAACTGATGTATTGTTTATTGATGTAAACTTGTATCTATGCTTAGTCATTCATCATTTGACGTCAATAGATTGATGTGTTTGTTTGACTTCGTTATCATATCTCAGTCAATTCTTTGAGTCAGTACTTCAAGTAGCGTGATGTACACAGTGGCGAGAAATCACAAGAAATTACATTTACATCAATGGCAAACAAGAAAATTAACCGGTAATGTCTCATTTGCACTCATCCAACTGAGTGAGAATCATCTTGTGTAGATTGTGTTTGTACCCATGAAACCATCGAAGTGACGACATTGCGATTCAACTCAATCAAACGAATGTGAGTTTGTCATTTCTGTTCAGCTTAAGTCATCGAACGTCTTTCTAACTAATTTGACTCCGAGACACTTTAATTGAAGCCATTGAATCTTATACTAGTTTAAATTCACAATCCAACGATTATGTCTGCGAATGAACTAGCTCTTGAATCTGTGATAGGAATCAGTCGAGGAGTAAAAACAAGAGTTGATCATCAATCCAAAAAAATTGCTTCAGACTATGGTATACATCATATAAAACGTGGTATGTGTTTGATCATTAGCAACAAAACATTTCATCCTAATTTATTGAAAGAGCTGCAAAAAGTGGAAACGAAACAAACTTACCAAAGGTTAGAAGGAAGATCAGGAATCGATAAAGACGCTGAATCACTGGAAAAATGTTTGAAAAGTCTTAATTTCGACGTAGAAATAATCACTGATCCAACCGCTTTTCAAGTTGATGAGAAGCTGAGAATTTTGTCTCAAGAATTAACTGATGACTATGATGGTTTGGTCATTTGTATACTCACACATGGACGTGAAGATGTTCTGTATGCCTATGATGGCCATAAACGTATCAATGAATTGTATGGCCACTTTACTGCTGACAGGTGTCCTGTTTTGGCAGGAAAACCGAAGATATTTTTTGTCGAGGCATCACTTGGACTGTTCACGGCTCTTGGTCCTAAAGATTGTGGCATGAATGCATATGATGGATTAGAGGATCAGTCTAAAGTTCCCATTTGGGCTGACTTTCTGATCGTCTTTAGCTCTGTGCCTGGATACTTTTCATATGCTGAAAAAGACAAAGGTTCGTGGTTTATCCAAACACTGACAAAAGTTCTCACCAGTTATTATGATGAAATGGATTTGCTTTCCATGCTTTCACTTGTCAACCATAGAGTTTCATACAATTACGAATTTAAAGATCCTTCCAGGAAAAAAGTTCCTGCTTGCAAACAACTGCCATACATCACATCGATGTTGACCAAAAGTGTGCGCTTTTCACCAGAATCTTTCTCGAAGTAAATTCCTGACTCATGATTATAATGATGATTGTATTCGAGTTCATTGCTGTTTTCATTGAATAAATGACAGAGAAAAATTCCATCAGCATGGCATGAGAGTAATTGTAAAAAATCCAATGAAGAACGTTCCCATAAGTAATCGAATATTCTTCGATCATCTCACTCCGGACATCCTGTTATCATATGCGCATGCAATCAAAGCTGATTCATCAATAAAATTAACATATGTGGTACAAATTGAATGATCATTCAAAGCTTGTTATATCAACATGGTTCTTTGTATTTGCGATCAGGCAAGTGTAGTCAGTTAAATCAGTTCTCTTCAACATTAAAGTCAAGAACAACATCTCAGAGTGTTCATTAGCTGTTGATGATGTCTAAAGTAATATTTTACTTAATTTTGTGCTGCGTAAGTCAATTTGCTCGAGCCACTTCAAGCGTTGATGAAAATCTGAAAATAAGCTGTGACCGTAAAACTATTTTAGTCGAAGCACATGATTTGAATATGAGTGAAATTTCCAATTTGAGTGATGAGTGTGAACTTAATGGATCATTTGTGCAATCAGTAACCATATTTTGCACTGGAACACTATACATTGACATGTCATTCGAGCTGATAACAAATGCATCCCAAGTGATAATTATTGCTCCTACATGGGAAATTGTCAAAGAATCTACTCAAATTAAATTGACCGGTCCAAATGGAGCTAAAGTTTTTCATAAAAAAGCATCTGGTTTCGACGGCCGATTTGGAAATGCAGGATCAAAAGGGTCAACTGGACAAGGAGGGAACTTTTTTGGATTCGCAAGAGATGTTATTCACGGAGAAAGATTGACTATTCTGAGTCGAGGTGGCAACGGTGGAACTGGTCAAGATGGTGCAATTGGCCCCGAAGGTCAGAGAGGAGAACGTGGGAAACTTCCTAAAGAATGTGATCGACCAGGTCTTACTGATGTTCCGGGAGAAAGTGGTTCAGAAGGTGGATATGGTGGGCGTGGTGGTGATGGCGGCAATCCTGGTCCTCCCGGACATATCATACTTCCATTTCCTTCATCAATCAATCGAGAAGTCGGATTCGGTGAATACGGTGCTGACGGGAAAAACGGAAGACGTGGTCCAGGTGGGTTGATTGGAGACACAACAACCTTTCGATGTCAGTGTAATACATCGTGGATATTTTTTCGCAAATGTGAGGTAATATTACATAAAGTTGAATCTTCCAACGGCACAATGACACGAACAAACAGTCAAGATCCTGACTCAACCACCTTTCGTATTCCAACCGAAAGGTTGGGAGAATATGACTTGATAAAGAAATTCATATTTACTCCACAAGATGATATTTTCCATCCCATCAGTCAAGCTGTCTCACGATACAGATTATTCATGATTGAAAA
The DNA here is from genome assembly GCA_030280995.1 of Hemileia vastatrix. NCBI lineage: Eukaryota > Fungi > Basidiomycota > Pucciniomycetes > Pucciniales > Zaghouaniaceae > Hemileia > Hemileia vastatrix. The sequence goes on from JASXTE010000082.1 coordinate 11,246, forward strand.
TTTACATCGATACAATGGTTCGAGTGTCAAGCAAAATATAATGGGATTCATTCGACATATCGATGAGAGTGAAAGAATCACGGCAATGACATACTCAGAATCACTTTATGATGAATTCTTAGAAATGGAGAGACAATTACCTAAACTTTCGAGCCTGAACAAATCTGATATGATTTACTTCTATCAGTCAATCATAAATCGATTAGATCATCTTTTGAAGTCACAAAGCATCGAAGAAATTCTGTATATGTTGAAAGAGACGAAATTCAAAAAACCATCCATGACAACAGCAAAATTGATTGAACTCTACTCCTCAAACCTTAATATTTTTGCTCCCAATATATCCAAAAGTGATAATCTACTGAAAAACAGTGAAATTATCAATTATTTGTATGCAGTAGCCTACAGTCGAATTGAAAACTTAACATTTTCATCATTAGTGATAATGGATACAAAATTAATTTATGATTTCAAAATTTTCATTAATTCGGCCGAGGAAAAAATTGATCAACTCAAAAATTTGGAAGATATCAAATGCAAAGAGGACTTGGTTGATGAAATTCGACAAAGTCACCAAGGAACTTTATATGATAAAATTGATCAAGCAAAGAGTCTGATAGACAATCGAGTTTTACTTGAAATCGATAGAGCATGTAGAACACTCGATACTCGAATAACAGAACTCGTCAATGAAATCAATGGCTTCGAACCTGAAGTCATGGAAAGTCGACAAATATTGATTAGAAGTAGGAATCATCTTCAAAATCTGATTCAACTGAAGCCTTTTTTCACAGTACTCAAGGTTGTAGGTTTGGTAATATCATTGATGCCTGGCCTAGCAAAACTTGGAGTAGCACTTTTCAGTCGAGGATTATCAAGCGAAGATTCTGAGCAAGTGTATCGTAGTAAAGCGGATATTGAAGAAAAAATCGGTATGATTGGAATAAAAATTGCAGAACATGAAAAGATGAATAAATTTTTTTATCAATTTAAGGATAATCAGCAATACAACATTGAAGACCCAACCAAATACCAGAAAGATCATAAAAAATTCAGGGGAGAGTCAGGAAAAATTTTCGCGAATCCATCATTCGAAAAGAATAAGATAGATAAAGTATTTGTTAAGATATTGAATGGATCTACTTTAGCAAAGGATCTTTTATCATTCGGAATCAAATCGATCATGAATATTATTGCAGATGGAGAGGAATTATCTCAATTAGAGGCAGAAATCAGAGAATATGACGAAAAGATTAACCGAAAAAAAAAATCGCTTATCAAGTTTATACCAATTTTACTTATTTGAAGGATCTAATCGCCAATTTAGTCAATATCTCAAGTAAAGATAAACTAGACGACAAATTTGGTGCTGCTCTTGATTTTATCGAATGGCAAACAATCGAATTGATCAAGGACATGAAGATGATGAGAATCACCGAAGAATTCAAAACGGAACCAAAATTGAGTCGTAGCATCGATGCTTCGTGTCAAGCATTCACATTGCTGCTAGACATTTATAAACGAATCGATGGATACAAATATACGCAACACTTTGCACACTATATCGCTAAAATAGCTTCCGCAAAATCAACCCCCCCTGAAGACCCCAAGATGAACGATTTGAAAAAAAGATTAGAACTATCAATCAGGTCGAACTTGTTGTTGAATTGGCATAGTAATCTCATGAGTGTACTCAAAAGAGCTGTTTTTCCCTTTGCAAGTTTTTACATGCCAACGAGGCCATCACTTTATCCGTATCCCATCGACGATAATTTCTTTCTTTGGATAGTCAAAAACGACATATTTTATATTAAACGTAGAATTGTTCAACACAAAACAGCATTCACTTATCATAATCAATTCATAATGAACGGGGGATTTTCCAACCTTTTCAAACCTAGATCTCCTGGACCATTTTACGTTTGGAAAAAAGAACAGTTCAACGAAGACATCAATCGTCTTCTTTCAGGTGAATCTGTCATTTTCGATGCTGATATCCATCAAAGTACAATTGAATATGACGCAACCAAATTCAAAGAAATCTATCTCAACTTCAGCATGTCTAATTACACTGAACAACAAAAGCTCAATCAAATCTTGAACAAATTTTTTATGAAACTGACTTATCTCGGCTTTTCAAATTACAGATGGAATGGAAAATTTTATTCAATTCCCACCGAAAAACTTATCATCACTCGTGATTTTGCTCAAAATGAGCGCTCAAAAGAACGTGAACGAAGCAACTTTTATAGTAACTTAATTGGTAGTGACACCACTTTCAGTCCATTTACAACTTGGGAATTTAGAATTATACCCATCAAATATACTACGAAACACCAATCTTTTCTAGAATTTAAAGATCGAGTTGATTTAGAATTGGTCGGCAAGGGATCTTACATACTCAAGCGTATCGGTGGATCTTCTTCAGAATTATATATTGACAGGTACTACTCCGAATATAAAATAAATTAAGTGAATTATTGAATGTGCATTACTCTTGTTCAGTTGCACTACTACTACTCCAATTCAATAAAAACGAGGGAAGCAATAAATGACTATTTTTTTCACTCTGGAATAACATGATTCTATCAAATTTCTGGTTGGTGGATTGACTTATTCCCTGAATCAATAAAGATTAAATTCACCATCCTTCAACCGAATTCATTGTATTTCTCCTCCCTTTTGCAGTCCAAATGGATCTTCGACATTTATTTTGATGAGTCACTCGTTTCGTTGAGCATGTTATCATCAGGAAAAGAATTGATTGGAATACGAAAGCACACAACTTGATTACATAAGAGTTCAAAACTTGTTGAAAAAATATTCATGAATTGATATACAAGTGAACAGCGTGCAGTGAAGGCTAAATGTGGGAAGAGATGTTAAATTGCATGAACAATCGAATGTGAAAAATTTTACACTACCTAGTTTTATTCTATCCAATTGCCACTGTAATCCAATTATATTCATTCTCGTACCGCAACTCCAGGCACCTGTCACAAAGTTATCATGAACTGTAAATAATGTCCAGTGTAATGTTTTACTTAATTTTATTCTCTGGGAGTCGATTTGCTCAAGCATATTCCCCGTCGATAAGAATCTCAGAGTAAGATCTGTCATTTTGGATGCTGACATCTATCAAAGTACAATTGAATATGACGCAACCAAATTCAAAGAAATCTATCTCAACTTCAGCATCGATCTTTACTCCAATTCAAAGATAGAGTTGACTTAGAATTGGTCGGCGAAGGATCTTACCTCGCTGATTCTTCTCTTGAATTACACATGGATAAATTCTATAATGAATATCAAGTGAATTGGGTGAATAATTGAATGCATGAAATATTTTTCTAATCAAATTTCTTGAGTGTACTTCATTGCAATGCATGATGAATTTTATCAACATCATTTTATTAAATTTGTGGTTAATCAAATTGACTTATTCCCTGAATAAATGAATCTTATATCATTAATTTCCACTTGCAAAAGTGGAGCGATTGTTAATTTCGATCAAATTAATGCACTTGTTAACACTTACTTCCTTTGATGGTGTGTACCTTGATAAGTAAATGAGAACATTGACACTGAGAGTAAATCAAACGTGATTTTCACTTCTCATTACATCGATATCAGACAATCCAACAACAAGATACCAGATTTCTCACATCTCTTTTCATTGAAAAAAGTAAAACATAGATTTGGACTCAATTATCATCTACTGATGAATTCACTTCATGAATGAAGAAACACTGCGAATTGAACAACTTGCACTCATTTCGCATAAAATGGACCGCAAAGAAACAACTAAATTAATCCAAACAATCAAACTTCCATATTGAACCCGCTGCCATCTGTTTTAATCATCTTGAAAGTTTCACCAATGCCATTGATCAACAACTCGATTCATTACACACCCATTCAATAAGTATGGCAGCAGGCTGTGATTACCATGACTCTTATTTGTCTCAAAGTCTATTGAATAGGATGAACGGTCATCGAAATGAAAATAAATTATGCGATGTTGAAATCGTGGCTGGTGTGCACAAGATGCGAGCCCATAAACTGGTTCTCTCCTCATTGTCATCTTACTTCCATGCATTGTTCACAGGTGACCTCATGGAAAATGATCAACAGCAGGTAAAACTGCATCAGCTGGATGGTGACGCTGTGAAGTCAATCATTGATTACGCCTACACAAGCGATATCAAGATTGAAGAGAACAATGCTCTAAAACTACTCGAAGCATCCAATTTCCTTCAGGTCGAATATGTTCATGACCGGTGTTGTGATTATCTGATAGAAAATATGAATGAATCTAATTGTCTACAAATTGAATCACTCGCTGAAAAATTGTCACTAGAACATTTATACAAAAGTTCGATCGGTTTCATTGACAAATATTTTGCCAAAGTAGTACAAGCTGAATCCTTCCAACTGCTTTCGAAAGAACAGCTTGTAAATATCATCAGTTCAGGGGAATTAGATCGCCAATCGAGTGAAGACGTATACAATGCGATTGTCAATTGGATTAAACATGACACAAATGAAAGAAGTCAATTCGCTGATCTCTTGACACACGTCAAATTGAACCATCTTTCCGTCGAGTTCTTAGTTGAAGTAGTGAGCAAAGAGCCAATATTTGTGTTGAATGACTTTTGTCGAGAGTTGATCAATAGAACGAAAGATAATTTGCTCATGAAATTCTACTCACAAAGGAACATATGCGCTGTTCATAATGGAACTCAATCATTGGTAGCATTTGGTGGTTTTTTCAGCGATAAATATCTTTCAACTGTTGAGCGTTACAATCGAGAAAGTAACCAGTGGGAAGAACTCGTTCCACTGAGTCATGCGAGGAGTAGATTTGGTTTTTGTGTTTACCACAATTCAATTTACATCGCTGGTGGTCATATCAAATCTGGAACCTTACAGACTGTTGAAAAATTCGACACGAGAGTGTTATCATGGGCACAAGATTTTCCTCCTCTTCCATCACCAAGAGAAGGTTTTGTGATGACTGTTGTGGATGACCGTATGTACGCAATTGGTGGGTACAATGAAACAGAACTTGATTCAGTAGAAAGATATGACTTTACGTTAAAAGAATGGGAATCATTCATTCCAATGCAAACATGTCGTTCTTATCTTGGTGTTTCATCTATTGGACAATACATTTATGCGATTGGTGGAATCGATCATTCCCGAGCTCTTAAAAGTGTCGAACGATTCGATACATTCGACAATGAATGGACATACGAGACTCCCATGAAGACTGGTAGAATTTCATTTGGTTGTGCTGTCCTTGATGGAAAGATTTACGCTGTTGGTGGTTTAGGTAAAGGTGGTTCACCTCTGTCTTCAGCTGAAAGGTACGATCCAACTAGTAAAAAGTGGGAAGTTATTTCGTCTTTGAGTGAGAAACGGTATTCATTTCGTCTAGTTGCTATGGACAATTGTCTATACGCAGTTGGTGGATCTCCTTTTCGTCAAGATGTCGAAATTTACAATCCACAAACAAATAAGTGGTCACCTGGTCCATCGATGAATCAACCAAGAGCCGAATTTGGACTGGCTTCAATCAGACTTTGATTCGCCGTTTATGATCCATCAATTGGTCATTATGTTTTTGTCTGAATTAGCCAGGTGCTGGATATTATGCAAATAGAGATTACCATTGCACGAGTAGAGTGACAGCAGATAGATGATTAGAACCGATTAACATCAATTTTTAGCCATGACAACTGATTAATCCTTTTTTCTGAGTCTGCTGCCATCTGTAGCACTTGTTAATAGAATGGTAAACATCATTAAATTTCACTCGACTCCCACGTTGTTGATCAATAACTCAAGCATGGTCGATGCTAATCATACTGACTCATCCTTGCCTAAAAGTCTTTTGAATGGGATGAACAATCATCGAAGTGAGGACAAATTATGCGATGTCGAAATAGTGACTGGACTGCATAAGATAAAAGCTCACAGACTGGTTCTATCCTCAATCTCACCCTACTTGAATAAAAGGTTCACCTGCCCCATTAGGAATGATGGTCAGCAGCAAATTAAATTGCACCAGATCGATGGTGATGCTGTAAAGTTGATAATCGATTACGCATACACCACTGAAATCAAGATCGATGAGAACAATGCTCTAGAATTACTCGAAGCATCCAATTTTCTTCAGGTTAAGTGCGTACAAGACATGTGCTGTCAGTATCTGAGAGGAAAACTGAATGTATCAAATTGCTTAAAAATTCAAGAACTTGCTGAAAAATTATCACTCGAACAATTGTATGAAAGTTCGGCCAAGTATGTTCGTGAAAATTTTGCCGAGCTAATTCAAGGAAAAGATTATCCACTGATATCGAAAGACCAGCTGATGAAAATCATCAGTTCTAATGGATCGAGTTGCCTATCAAGTGATAAAGTATACAGTGCAATAATCAAATGGATCGAGCACGATAAAGAAGAAAGAAGTCAATTCGCTGATCTGTTGAAATTCGTCAGATTAACTGATTTCTCAGCTAAGACATTAGTTGAGGTTGTGAGCAAAGAGTCAATATTCATGTCGAATCCTTTTTGTCAAGAGTTAATCAACAAAACCAAAGATGATCTACTCAAGAAGTTCTACTCAACAATGAATTTATGTGTTCTTAGTATTGGAATTGAATCATTGATAGCATTTGGTGGTTCTTGTCAAAATGGTTATCTTTCAACAGTTGAACGTTACAATTTAAAAATTAACGAATGGGAAGAACTCGCTCCATTGAGTAATCCAAGAAGTAAATTTGGTTTTTGCGTTTACCACAATTCGATTTACATCGCAGGTGGTTATCCCGAAGACTTTATGAATATTGAAGAATACAGTACATGCATCACTTTTCCGTCGAAAAGTTCTTTTCTCCCTTTTTCAGCAAAGAAAGATTTTGGAATTGCTGTTTCAGGAGACAGTATGTATGTGGTTGGAGGATGTAACAAATCAGTTGAAAAATTCGACTTTACTCATGAAACCTGGTCATCTATCAGTGCGATGCGAACATGTCGTAGACATCTCGGTGTCATATCTCTCGGACAGTTTATTTACGCAATTGGTGGAAAGGACAGTACTCGATTTCTCAATACTGTCGAACGCTATGATCCTGTTACCAATGAATGGACGTTTGTAGCTTCAATGAAGACAAAAAGAATTTCATTTGGTTGTGCCATCCTCGATGGAAAGATTTACGTTGTTGGTGGCTTGAGCGAAGGTGATTCACCTTTGTCATCGGCTGAAAGGTACGATCCTGTTGGTAATTTTTGGCAACCAATCAGTTTCTTGAAGTCACCACGTTATTCATTCGGTTTAGCAGCGATGAACAGTTGTCTCTACGCGGTTGGTGGATCTCCTTTTCGTCAAGACGTAGAAGTTTACAATCCACAAACAAATAAGTGGTCATCTGGTCCATCGATAAAACAACCAAGAGCCGAATTTGGACTGGTTTCAATTACTTTTTGATGGCTGCTCTTAAGTTTATTGTTGACAACAGGACAACTGTTGAATCTTCACCGAGAATCATTTATTGCTTAACGTCGTTCGATAAAATAAATACAATTTATTTGCCACTCATCTTCTTGCTCAGGTTCATCCTTATGCCCAAGTCGATGCTGCTTGTAGTGAAACATTCGAGTCAACATGTAGTACTTAAGTTTTATCGCGTCACAAGATTACTTGTGCACAATGTAAATATATACATTGCTTCATCTCATGAAGACACTTGTGGACAATTTTTTGAAGTTTCTTCTTGTGTCGAGTATGTATTAGAACGATAGCAGCTCGACTCGCTTACTTTTCTCTTGTTCATTGACTGATGTAGTTGCTGATTGATCACCATACTCGATCACCTTTACCTCAGCTTATACTTGATAAACAAATGTTGAGTGTTCAATGATCTTTGAACTCTGAGTTTGCTGCCATCTGAATGATCAAAAGAAATGACGTCGTTACCATTGATCAACAATCCATTTGATCTTGAGCAACCACAAAAAAGGCATGGCAGCTGATGGTTGTGATTGTACCTCTTCCTTACCTCAATTCATGTTGAATGAAATGAACAATCATCGAAATGAGAACAAGCTATGCGATGTTATAATCGTGGCTGGTGAGAACAAGATGCAAGCCCATAGACTGGTTCTCTCTTCATTGTCACCTTATTTTCATGCGATGTTCACAAATGACCTCATGGAAAATAGTCAGCATCAAATTAAATTGCGAGAGCTCGATGGTGACGCTGTCAAATCGATCATCGATTACGCCTACACAACTAAAATCAAGATAGAAGAGAACAATGCTCTAGAATTACTGGAAGCAGCTAATTTTCTCCAGCTCGAGTATGTACAAGAAAGATGCTGTGATTATCTGAGCCGTCAATTGAATGCAAACAATTGTCTGAGAATTCAAACACTTGCTGAAAGATTATCAATTGAACAATTGTATGAAAGTTCGACCAATTACATTCGCAAAAATTTCGTTGAAGTGATGAGAAAAAGAGATTTTGCACGAATATCCAACAATCAACTGTTAAGCATCATCAATTTTGGAAAATCAAAGCGCCCATCAAGTAAAGACCTGTACTATGCCATCACCAACTGGATTAAGCACGATTGTGAAAATAGAAATCAATATGCTAATCTTTTAACAAAAGTCAAATTGACCGATTTGCCTCCTCAATTTTTAGTTGAGGTTGTAAGTAAAGAGTCGATTTATAATTCTCATCCACTTTGCCAAGGATTGATAAATAATGCAAAAGATAATTTACTGATGAAATTAACCTCGAATAAGAAAGTACGAAGTTAACATCAGTGAAATCGGTCATCTCATGTAACACAGAACAGTCGTAAGTTACGATTAATTACTGTTTGAACTTCACAAATGTTTGATGAAATCGAAATTAAACGAAGCAATGTATCATCAAAGCTAATCAGAAAAGTTTTCATTAATGACAAAAGTGCAAATTTTCAATCTAATACACACACACTTTGCATGTGCCAACATTAATAAACATTTATCACGAGCCCAAATATCAGGACCATCAAGGATACACTCAATGACGTTCTAGGTCATGAAGAAGGTTTTTGTTGAGGCGTTAAAATGCCTTAAAGGTAGCAAGATGGACAAGTTGATTCAGTAAAAAGTCCTCGATGGAATAGCAATTACACTGACACTGGCACTTGACAAAATTCCATGACAATGACAAGATATTATAACTTTGTACTAGGTGAATTCGGCATATGTGTTCTGGTGTCATTATAAATCAATTCTGGATCGTAACAGTTGCACATTTTTTTATTTCAATAACAATTATGTTTATTTTGGAGGCTGTCCTATAGCAGATGTGCCATCGAAACTTCATTATTTCATAGTGATTCAGGCTAGATTCCCTCGCGCTGACGTCAGCTCGTTAAAGTTTAAAATAATAGGACCGCTGATGCTGGCACATCTGCCATACTGATGCCCAACCATCTTGCCATCTTGTCTCGAAATACGAGAATTTCATCATCTTCAACGTTTAAAACCCTCCAATGATTCGTTTCCAGTGTGAATAATGCGATTAGATTGTACCAATAACAATAGTGAATTAAGTGAAGACTAACAAACATTCAAAAATTCAAAATGACAATTCGATTTGTGCTCATTTTACTATTTCTCTATTTGTTGCATTGTCCAACAGTAAAGTATGCGATGCACCAGGTTGTTTCGTTTTACGTGATCGAATAATTAATTCTCTCGATACTGAGATTAAAGAATGTGAAGATTTTCACCGTCGTGTGTGCAAAAATCATAAAGACAAGGATGAAATGGTACAAATACTTAAAACAGCCAAACAACAAGAATGTAATCAAAATCATCGAATATTCAAGCGCAGGATAAAAAGACCACTGATTGAAACAACATCGAAAAGCATCTTCCAGAGAGATTGTGTTGAAAAGAGTAAGTTTATTAAAATCAGTAATGTTTTCATCACCAAGACTTTAAATTAACTCCCTTTTGGATAAATGGATAAATGTGATTCTTCAAGGCTTCGATTTGAGGAAATTTTGAGAAATATTAATGAATTTGAAAGAGGAAAAACAATTCGATACTTCAATTCGATACTTCAATTCGACAATAGTGAAAGATTTACATTTTACCAGACGTTTAAGTCATAGTCAACAATTTTGCATATGGTCGAACTTTTTAAGTTCATTGTCCGGTTTAAAAGGTGACAGAGGATTCAGAGTGTATCTTGCAATTCGAATATTTAACCAATTGAAAGAATCATTCACAGCTAAATCAGAACCAGATAAATTTTGTAAAAGAATTGAAACTGAAAATTATTTTGCCAATCAAATATCATGTACTCAGGATTTCTTCAGTCATGTACATTTTAATCATTCACTCAAGCAAACAGTTGAGAAAGTTGTTAATCATTTGTCAGGAATTATTAACAGTCAGTCATTTGTCTTCGGTTTTCCAGCATTTTGGTGGTCAGCGAATAATATAAATCAACATCTCAAGATTGATTACAACACTACAGATGCATTGATGTTGTTGTTTGATGCATATATTCAAAAAATGTATGGTTATGTGGTCAACGTAAGATTATCTTCGGACAGTGAATTGATGCATGAAAGTGACTGTGACTACATCACGGACAAATCTAGAATAATCAACAAGTCAACAGAAGAACTGTTCATACGATTAATCAACTGGATATTTTCATGTTACAGAAAATTCTCGTACAAGATCTTCCGGTACAATTTTACTATCCAAGTATTTTGTTTCTTATTTACTTTCAACAAGAAAATGATTATCGAAGAGCTTTGTCGAATGCAAAAATTAAATTCTTATCTTCCCAATACGATAGTTTACCAGAGGAATTTGCATCGTTAACCAAAGAGCAAACTTTTTGTCCTTCCGTTGTCATGATATCAAGAACTTTTTGCATTCACAGTATCATAGATCATCAGCATTCGATTCAATCAATCATATTCTTTCTGGTGATAAAAGTTTTATTGACGCATACAAATGTTCAAAAAATGACAAGATGAACAAATTAGATCAAAACTAGAGAAAAGTTATTTACTCACTATGGGTCACCTCATTATGATGTCATTGGTGGTCACAACTATACATTTGTGATCTCCGATGATCTATTTCCGGTGTGGATTGAATGAACAACTTGGTTGAAATATGAGAAAATTAAACACAAGCATGAAACTACAAGATATTCATTCGCACGCAACAAAATAAATACTTTGGTTATTATTACAGTCTTACGAGTCTAATTAAAGATAGATCAAGTTCCATTCTGATTGCTTCTATCCTTTCACAATCGACTCTTTAATCAACGCTTTATTCCTTACAGAGATCGAAGGAAAAAGTTTTTCATTGAGCCAGGATTCTCTCTGGTTACAGTTAAATTTGCTAATCTTGTTGTGTGAAGAAGCTCAATTTTCTCGATTTGACAAATTGTTTCCGGTCGCATTTTCCAAGGGTGAAGTATTGATGACGTCATATTTCAAGACTTGCTTTTGCTATACTTTTACCACCAATATTGGCAACTTGTCATATCAACTCATCTCAACGTTGTTGGAACTTGATACTTCATTCGCATTCTACGATGATTCATTTCCGGTGTGAATAAAATGATCAACTTTAGTAAATCAATTGCAATGAGTCCAAATGAAAAATAAAAAAGCGATGAATCTAAAATATTAAATTATGATTTTAATTGTATTTTTGTCGTTTTGTTCCGAGAATAAAATATGCGATACACCAAGTTGTATTATCTTCTATTGATTATCAAAAAAGTTTTCAAACATGAAGAGAAAACTTTTTACTTGTTACACACACACTTTGCCTGTCAAGACATCAAGGAGTATTTAAGTATCAAGTATGGTGAGTATACACCAACTAAATCAAGGTACTTTATAACTACTTTGGTGAAGATAAAAACTCAGAGCTTTTCAAATGTCTTTGAGTCAGCAGAATAAAGTAAAATAAGTCAAAAAGGAAGTTGATGACTGAATATGAAATTAATAACTTGAAATCAGTCGATTGATGTAATTTGAGTAAATGGAGTAAAGATAAGAGATGAATCTAGAACCTGATATTGCATTTCAAATTTTCATTGGAGATGCAGATAAATGAATTGAAAATTTAATAAATTATGATTAAGACTAAATCATCACGAAGGTATCGGAAATGACATCATATTCTTGAGGATGGAATGTAGATCGTTCTGACAACAGAATTAATATGAGGCCAGTCCTATGATCCAACCTTCGGTTGTTTGTGGTGTTAAATCTTCAAAAGAAGTCACTTAACTTACTAAACTCGCTGGATAGCGATTGCGAAGAGCGGAAGATTTGAATGGCAATTTTTATCCACAAAAGTGCTCATGTAAACAGCTTTATATGATCATCAACGTTGTTTCTTTGTATATTGATATTTTTGGCAAATAAACTTCGGTTGCATACCCACGGAGTAACAGGATGTGTTTGAATGAGAGTTCAGCCTTCGAAATGAATTGCGATTCTATCACTCACAATATTCTGTGTATTCTAAATGGCTCGAATATCAGTCCTTAAATTTTGGATATGATGTCAGTTTCACCTATCGATTGTAGCAGAAGAATGAAAGTTATTGAGTTACAGCGGTACCTGGATCTAAGAAAGCAAAGTAGTGTTGAATATTTGACACTCGACTGTTCATTCACTTCAACCAGAGCTCTTCACATTCGACTCCAACTTCAGGTTTGATGAACCTGTAAACTTGCATATCAATTTCTGAATATTTTCAACAAGTATTTATCTTTTGCATAGTCAAGTTGTATTATTTTGTGTTCTCGATTCCAATCAACTCTATTACTGATAGTAACATACTCGACGGAGCGACTGACTCATAATCAATATAAAGTTCTATTAGTATACTCTACGACCTGTTGTCCTGTACTCCTCCAATTGCATTGTTTCTTCATACACAAAAGGCAAATGTTGGATGATCCAGGCGAGTCAAGATCAATGTATTACTTTTTTTCTTTACTCTGCATTCTTCTTGAACACAAGTGATTAGAACTATGTATATCGATCGATTCAAATAGTTCAATGATGGAATCAACAATATCTCTCCATAACTAAGGTTTTCGTCCTCCCTTAAGATGTCTCAAAGGTTGCGAAAGAGATGAGTAAGATGGAAAATATCGTGGTAACTCGAGAAGATTAAAGTTATTATTCTCGTGAATAAAGTAGAAAAAAGATGTGAAAATTTTGGTAGCTTGCTGTAGCATTACCTCATACCAATGTAGCAAGGAGTTAATCCTAACTCAGATTTTTCCGGTATGAATATTCTGATTGACTTTTCTAATCGATGTATTCATTATCAAAAGTGGTGAGAGTAAATCAAGTAAGGCCAAACGATTAAATTAAAACCCCAAATCATAATTCAAATTGAATTTCTCGTTGTTGGTGAGTGATTGTAAGACAGACAATAAATATCCATTCAATGATTACTTTGACGATTGAGTGTGTCGTGTGGCTACATTTGAATCTACACGATGTTAAACCCAAGACAAAGGAATTCATTTATTGCCATCGATTCAATCATTTATATGAAAAAGACAATACATTTGGCTCTTCTAGTCACAATCTCAAAATCTCATGTGAAAAACTTGATCGGATCTTTTGCCTTGTATCTTCGTTTTTTTGCAGTCAAAAATTCATGAAAATTCTACCTGGTAAAAATTTAAATTGCACTGCAAAGAGCAACAAATGAAAAGCTTTTCATCCTCGTGCAAAGAACTTCATGAAATCTGCGTACCAACTCATTCTTTGCACAATAAGAGCCCAGAAAATGTTACCTGGCAAACAGTTGATTGTGAACCACCATTTTTTATATTTTTCATGCTCCATCTGTTCCGAGTATCATTGACAGATTTTATTCAAGTACGAAAAGAATCGTCATTTAAAATTTTTGTTTTATCGCTAGTCTTTACTCGATTCACATAAATTTCACTTTTGAGATTGGTTAGATTTAATTACTTCATTAACACCAAGGACTCGAAAATAAAGCATGAACTATTTGGAAATAAGTCGATTTAACAACAAGTGGAAAAGCAGTTTACTCAATCAACTTGTTCATCTTGCTACCTTTAGAGCATTTGAATGCCTCAACAAAACCTTTGTCATGACTGAGATAGTAATTGAGGGGTTCTAATGATTGAGGGCTATGTGAATAGTTGTTAATGTTGGAACAGCCAAAGTGAACGTGTAACAGATAGAAAGTTTGCTCTTTCGTCATTTCCGAAAACTTTCCTGAAAGACTATCATATTGTGAATTATTTAAAAACTCCTCTCTTGCATGTGACAATTCTAAATCATAATCATGATATTTTGTAAATAAAACCATAAAATAGATCGTTGGGTCATAGAATTCAACTGGAAGATCCTGTATCAAAGTTCGTTGTAACATGATAATGTCCAGTTGCATCACATTTGCAAATGATGTTATTTGGGGATCATCCTGAGTTAACCTTGTTTTGTCTTTGATGTAATCACAGTCAGCATCATCAAGCCAGCACATGTCTCGCAAATTATCTAACTTGAAATGTCCAAGTTCCATGTTTAGTAAATAACCTTTTTTCTTCTGAAAAAACGTATTTAATAACAACATTGTTGCATCCGAATTCGTGTAATTAATTTTTAGATGACGTTTAATATCACTGATATTCCACAAAAATGATGGACAACCCATGATTAAATGAAGCAAGTCTATTTTCTTCGAAAGATAATCATTAACATTTTTAAGTGTTTGATTGAACGATCCATTGAATTTAAGATGACTGAAGAAATCTTGTGAACATGAAATTCGATTGAGCAAATAATTTTCAGTTTCAATTTTTCGACAGAACTTCTTTGGTTCTGATCTGGCTTTCAAAACATCTTTGAATTGATCGTATGCTCTGATTGCAAGATATACTCTAAATGCTTTTTCACCTTTTGCACCAGACAATGAACTTAGAAAGTTTGACCATATACAAACTATTGGTCTTACAGGAATCGATTTCATTGTCGTGATGTTGAATATTGATTTGGATTCGTGATAATTGGTTGATGTGAGGAATTGAATTGTTTTTCCTTTTTCAAAACTTTTTATTATGCCTTTCAATTCATGATCAAAATAATTGCATTTTCTAATCGACTCGTAATCGTTTTCCTTCATCTGTCGTGTCCAATTTTTGTATGAATCAACGAAATATTCAAAATAAAATTTAGCTCTGATGAAAGTTTTACTCTTTTTCTTGTTAAATATTTCTGCCAAGGAATCTACATTTGTGATTGATATGTTAAAATTGACACTTTTCACATTGACTAGTTCAGATTTTCCCAAAATTTCATCAATTGACAATGGTGAATTGATCCCATTTTTCATCATCCAGCTAATCAATGAATCATACTCATTGATCGGGTCTAAAATTACTTTTATCATCTTCTTTAGCGAATTTTTAGCATCAGAAGTGTAAGGCACTGTAAAGAAAAGTTCAATGACACAGTTTGAATCATTGCATTCTTCATTTGATGTGGAACGAACTTACATTTTTCAATACAATCATCATAAAAGATGCTGCGGCTTTGAAATGTTGTTTGCATCAGAGGTTCTTTAATTTTTCTCTTAAATATTTCGTAATTGTGTTGACATTCTTTTTGCTCCGAAGTTTGAAGTATCTTGGCAATTTCATCCTCATTATGAGTATACCTGCTACACACATGAGCGTAAAAATCATCACAAGGTTCGATATTATCGTCCACGTAGCTACTTATTCGTTCACTCAATGTGTTACAACTAGGTGTATCGCATACTTTATGTACGGACAATACTCCGAGCACGAAAAATAAGGAAAAAAATACAATTTGAATTAAAATTTTATATTTCAGATTCATCACTTGTCTCTGCATGATTAACACTGATAAGTCACTGTGTTCAAGTTACACTTTTTATTAACACCGGAAACGAGTTATAAGATACATCTCATTTGATGTCTTTAAATGACAACCATAATTACAATTTGTATCAGGTTCAATCGTTGTTGACTCAATTTCAGTAAATTCATAAAACATAATGGTGAAAAAGGGTTTCTGTATCCTTGGGCGCTTGAGTGGATTCCAGAAGGAAAGGCCATTGACAGCTTCAAAGTTATTCCTTTCAAGTAGTCTCTCATTAGGAAAGTCTTGGTCATTCGGCCTGAAAATGACCCCGTTTATCGTGAGAGTCAGTAAATGAGTCTTCTTCTTCCAGTGATGATTCCTCAGATGACTCTGAATTTGAGGATGTTGACCGTGGAGATACTCAGCAAAATGACATTCATACTTCCGCTCGAGCCTTGTTGGACGAATATGCTAGAGGAGCAGATTGTGATGAGGGAGAATGCGAAGTTCTTCGTGACGGATCTTCTACCGAGTCTGGTTGTGCTGATGATTCTGATGGCTCAGATTCTATCACTATTGCCTGCCGGAAGTTTCGTTACTTGATGTTATCAGACGGAGAGGATAGTGATGATGATTCCGACTTGGGTCGATCTGTTTCTACTCATTCCTCTTCTGCTAGTAAACGTCAAGTAATTGCATGTGATGATGATGATTGATGGTCATTTTTTTCCTCTTTCAATTCGCGCCAACCTTAACTAGAATAAAGTTCAGTGATTGCAAGACAATAAATATCCATTCGATGATTATTTAGACAATCGAGTGTGTCGGGTGACTTATTTTCAATCTTAAAGATGTCAAACCCAACACAAAGAAATTCATCTATCGCCATCGATTAAATCATTGTTATGAGAAAGACAATACTTTTGGAATTGCTGTTTCAGGAGACAGTATGTATGTGGTTGGAGGATGTAACAAATCAGTTGAAAAATTCGACTTTACTCATGAAACCTGGTCATCTATCAGTGCGATGCGAACATGTCGTAGACATCTCGGTGTCATATCTCTCGGACAGTTTATTTACGAAATTGGTGGACAGGACATTACTCGATTTCTCAATACTGTCGAACGCTATGATCCTGTTACCAATGAATGGACGTTTGTAGCTTCAATGAAGACAAAAAGAATTTCATTTGGTTGTGCCATCCTCGATGGAAAGATTTACGTCGTTGGTGGCTTGAGCGAAGGAGATTCAACTTTGTCATCAGCTGAAAGGTCCGATCCCGTTGGAAATTTTTCGGTAACCAATCAGTTCCTTGAAGTCACCACGTTATTAGTTCGGTCTAGAAGCGATTATCAGTTTTCTACTGCTTCTTTCTTTGCGGTTCATTTCATGGAGACAAAATAATATGAAACTACAACTAACTGAATAACTCAATCAAATAGAAATTCAGGTTTAATTT
This sequence comes from Hemileia vastatrix, assembly GCA_030280995.1. Taxonomy (NCBI): domain Eukaryota; kingdom Fungi; phylum Basidiomycota; class Pucciniomycetes; order Pucciniales; family Zaghouaniaceae; genus Hemileia; species Hemileia vastatrix. The sequence continues at coordinate 28,645 of JASXTE010000082.1, forward strand.
TTCTTGCTTCACTTTGAACTTGTTCATTTCTGTCATGATTAGTCACATTCCCTTTGAGATTGGGGAGTTAGACACGGTGATTTGATTAATCAATTCCACCGGAGATTCACTTTTATGTTCACCCACCCTTGTTGGAAAATTCGACTTTCATTGACGAAGAATAGATATCAAGACTGAAAGAAGTAAATTTTTGATTTATAATAACATTTTATTGGGGGGCAATTATTATCATTTCGGATGCATTTGTTATTTGCCCAAATGAGATGTCAATGAATAGTGTTCCAGAGCAGAATATGGTGACTGATTGCACCAAAGGTCCATGATCTTCGCAATTATCCCTCAGATCAATAACTTCACTCATGTGCAGATCATGTGCCTTCACAAAAATATTTCCATTGTCACAACTTATCGTTGTATTCTCTCCAATGCTGGTAGTTTGTCGCAAAGGTACACAGACGAAGCAGATAATAAGATGAAAAATAAATGCTGACACCATTTTCACCTGATGAAAATGAGGTGATTTCGAAGGTGAAGTTCCCTGTTTCAGAGGAGCAGCTTCAATGACAACCTTTCCTTTTATGCCATCAGCTTTGGAAGTGTTACATCACATGCTAATGATGAAAGCGAAATATCAGCAAAGTGGATGAGCTTCGAAAGTGTACGTATGGAATAACAGGATGTTCAGAGTTAGATCATTAAAGAATGTTCGATTACTGATAGGAAGTGACGATGACTCAGCAATTGTATGTACACATTGTATTAAACGAATTGAATAGTTGTCCGGTAGTTGTGAGACCAAGTTTCAATCAACAGAATAATAGGCAAGTTCATGCTTCGGATGGTGATTGTTTGCACTCAAAGAGCCTTGTTAATGTTACCTCACAAACAATCAAGTGCAATGGAATTCATCGTCATAGATTGAATCATTGGTGAGAGCATGATGAAATGTTTCACTTTTTTTTACCCCTTAGTTCTTCTTGCTAATTTCAAGGTGTTATTAAAAGTTGGAGGTTGGTAAATCTATTCATATAGCCAGGTGAATTCACTCTCTTCATTGGATTACTCAACCGGATGCGCCTGATTGAGTGTTCAGGCCCACAAATAAATATTTGGGCACATATGAAATATTGGCGAATGCACTGGATGGCAGGGGAGAACAAGGAAAGCTTTTAGTTATTTTTTAGTGATTTAATCTTGACCGTATCTCTACGATTGAATGTGAATCTTTCAAAGAAATTTGTTGACATGAATCGAATACACACATTCAAGTTAGCAATTCATCACAAGATGACAAAGGATTTGAATCATGTTATTGATATTGGATCAATGTTGTATCAATTGAATTGATAGGACATTATTCTGACAAGGATTAAAGGCTCGAATGATGATTTAAATTGGATTTATTTTGGTCTTCATCGTTTTTAGTTTTTTTGGGGGTAACATTTGTGATACAACAAGATAAATCGTTTAAAATGCTCGAATGAGTCACTACATTAACTTAACTCGTTTTTCATCATCTGTATGCGGTGCAAACGGTGTGATTTGGTTGAAAAAATTTAATTTGACTCACTGACATATCCAATCACCTCGACTCAAGTGATTGGTCAATCCCGCTAACTATGAATTTGATGGACTAATGCTTTTTCGGCGCGGGAAATTTCTTGATATATGTCTAATATTATCATCAATGAAATAAAGCAGAAACAGGAGCTTTTAAAGCCTTGCCTACCACTGATGCGGTTTAATCTGCTGCTGACTTTTATCAATCGAATCACCAGGCAACAATGCATCAATACAGGAACCATGAGGAAGAGAATCAGTTTGAGGGCTTTCATCTTGTCTAAACGAGCCAGTTCTCACATTAAATAATTAATTTTTTTTCGATGACCATTTATTCTATTTAATAGACTTTGAGACAAATAAAAGTCTTGGTAATGACAATCTAATGCCATAATCACTAAAAAGATTTCCTACCTCACTTCAAATGTCTTAAAGATTGCAAGTAGGATGGGTAAGATTGAAAAAATCATAGTGAGTAGAGCAGACTAAAAGGAATCAGTGTTTATAAAGTGAAAACTGTTAGTACAACTTAAATTTATTAATAATAATGATTATGATTGACTCAAATGCTTGACTTTACATACTAGTCAGGTAACAATTAAACTGATTGAGATGAGGGCATGAGGACATTGTCTTCTTTCTTAATCAACATAGTCAGCAGATAATGTCTGCGTGCACTTATTACAATTAACAATCTTGAACATTCTAGATTGTTCATCTTCAACAATCGATGTAACAATAATGTCCAACAAAAACGAGGTAATAAAATTCTGCAAGCTTGTTGTTGGATTACCTCGCATCAATGCAACAAGGAGTTAATACTGACTGTGATTTGTTTCCGGTGTGAATATTCTGATTTACTTCGCTAATCAAGGTATTCATTATCAAAAGTAGTGAGAGTGAATCAAGTCAACCAAAGTAATGAAATTTAAACCCAAAATCATAATTCAAATTGAATTTCTCCTAATCCACTTTGTCCTCGGTGTTTTATCTGAAGGTAATATTTGCAATACAAGTGGATGTATCGTCTTGAGTGATCGAATCAGTCGCTACGTTGACGATAGCATTGATCCATGTGAAAACTTCTACGGTTATGTGTGCAATAGGTACACACATGAAGATAATGGGATCGCAAAAATACTTCAAACCCCGAAGCAAAAAGAATGTCAACACAACTATCGAATATTCAAGCAAGAGGCAAAAGGACCATTGAAGCAGACAACTACACGAAGCATCTTTTACAATGATTGTATTGAAAAGTGTAAGTTTTGAAAAAATCAAATTATTTTAATCTTATGACTAAATTTACAGTAAAACATACCCGTGATGCCAGAAATGAGTTGAAAAAGCTGATACGAAGCATCTTGGATCCAGAGAATGATTATTCATCTTTAATCAGATGGACGATGTTCAACGGTATCGATTCTCCTGTATCATCTGAACAAATTTCTTCATACGAACCAGTAACGGTAAAACATCTCGACTTAAATATATCAATTAACAACGTGGATTCATTGGCCGGAATCTTCAATGGAAATAAGACTAAAAAATTCATCAAAGCTAAAAAAATTTTCACATATTTCGTGGATGCGTATAAAAATTGGACACAAGAGATTGAGGATAAGAAAAACACGCTGATTGATGAATGCAATTCAGCAAAATCCTATAAAAATGTTGAGAAATATGAAGAACAAGGAACAATTCAATTATATCTTTCCACATAATATCGGTTTTCGAATTTTTTTGGGAGAGATATGCACATGGCACCAATCATATGTGTATGGTCGAACTTTCTAAGTTCACTGTCTGGTTTGAAAGGTGACAGGGGATTTAGAGTGTACCTCGCAATTAGAGTATTCAACCAATTAAAAGAATCATTGAAAGCAAAATCAGAACCAACAAGATTTTGCAGGAAAATTGAAACTGACAATTATTTACTGAATCGCCTATCATGTGCGCAAGACTTCTTCAATCACGTTAATTTCAATATACCCAAACAGTCAGCGAAGTTTTTAATTACTTGCCAAAAGAAGATTATTCACTCAATAAAATTCGAATAATCATGGGCTGTTCTTCGTTCTGGTGGACAATAAGTGATTTGAAACATCATCTCAAGATTGACTATGAAAATTCAGATGCTTTGTCTTTATTGATTGATGCTCATCGTAGGAAACTACACGGTTTTTTAATTAATTCACCTCATGGATATACCAATCGGGACGAAGTATTGTGGCATGAAGGTGACTGTGACTACCTCGAAGACAAATCGAGAACAACTTCTATAAGAGAAGATATAGCAGCTTATTTCTCGGACAAACAATATAAAGAATATTTTGCGACCCAGTTAGATATTTGGATGCTACGAAGAACTCTGATAGAAAACCTTCCGCCCGAATTTTACCACTCAAGCATCTTTTTCACTCTCTTTTACGTCACTATTTACCATTATACATATGAATCAACATTGGACGGTTCAAAGGAGGCCTTCGTTACAAGTACAAGCTACGATAGTTTACCTGGGAAGTTTTCACACCTAACCAAGAATCAAACTCACTACCTGTTGCATGCTCACTTCGCCTGCCCCGGTTTCAGGCAATATTTGAAATCAAAAATACCCAAGCCACTTAATGCAATCCTCAGAGATAACAGAGAGTTCATCGAGGCATTCCAATGTCCTAAAGGTAATAAGATGAACAGAAAGGATTGATTTTACTAAAAGGTTGCATACTAACTGAGTTTGACATGGGAAAATTCAGAGAAATATAAAAATGACCGAGGAGGAATGAAAAATAGTTTAAGGCCTTTTGAATATCATCCAATGAATTCATATATATATTTTACTTCATCATTCATTGCAAGCATTATTTTTCGTGGACACTAACAGGCAATTGGATTGAACAAGAGCATTACATATTAAAAAGTTTACTCAATTAATTTCATATTCATTATAGTATCTGTTCATGTGTAGTTCAAAAGAAGAATTAGTAAGGTAGGATCCTTGACCGACCAATTCTAAGTCAACTTTATCTTTGAATTGGAGTAGAGATCGATGATCCGTGGTTATTCTTATCGGTTTTAGTTGGAATTTCCAACTAGAATATGGACTCAGTATCATTGAGCCGTCCCTTACTTTTCGGGAAACAAAATTACTTATTTCACGTCCTTCATCTCCGATAGAATTACTAAAGGTTAGAGGCTTGCTGGGAATGGAATAAAATTTACCATTAAATCTGTACTGTGAAAAACCAAGATGAGTGGCTTCCAACGTGAAGGCACATAAAATTTGCTTTAATTGTTGTTGCTCAGTGTAATTCAGCGAGCTGAAGTTGATATCAATGAATTGAAACTTGATGGCGTCCCGGCCGGGTGGACTTTGATGAATATCGGCATCAAAAATCACAATTTCACATGAAAGAAGACGATTGATGTCTTCATTGAATTTCTCTTTCTTCCAAATGTAGAATGGTCCAACAGATCTAATCCCATCGTTAAAAGAGCCAATTTGACTTAATCGATCATATTTCATGATGGACGTTTTATAAAGATTGAATATACTTGTGATTTCAGCAATTTTATCTTTCGCTTCTTCCACTTTGTTATCAAGATCATGATTATTTGATAATTCATAAAGTGATGACTCAGTTGGTATGTATGAATTAGCGAAAGGGAAGACAGCTTGTTTGAGCAAATTCATGGCATTACGATATCGATCCAACAAAACATTCGACATGATCGACTGTTCTAATATATCGGTCCAATTTTTCAACTTGGGGTCATTAAAATCGATATCACTCGATTGTACTAAAGCAATTTTGGCGATGTAGTCACCCAACTGCTGCTTATTCTTGTATTTGTCAATTCGATCATAAATTTCGAAAATTAATGTGAATGCTTCACCCAAATCATCTATAATACGACTAAATTCAATGTCCATTTCGTATGTTTTTGCAATTTCGATCATCTCTGTCTTCATTTGCTTCATGGTCTTGAGTATTTCCCATCTAAAAACGTACAGATCGGCATCAATCATGTCAGCCAGCTGACCATTGCTTGTTGCCACAGCCACACCAGAAAACAATTTTTTCATCCGAGCGTAGGTGGTATCAACTTGGCCAGTGAGTTTTCCTAATCTCTTGATATCTGCGGCAGATTCTTCAATCAGTGCATCTATTTGGGTTAATTCATTTTCATTCGAAATGAATCCTTCAACCATATCGAATCCTTCTGATACCACATTCATTACAAGAGTGAATTTATCCAATTTCTCAGCAATTCCTTTATCTTTTTTACCTTTTTTAGGTTTTTCTTTCAACCTCTTAAGATCTTTGTCGAATTTTTTTCGAGCTTTTTCATATTCGGCGTAATCATCAATTGCGCGATCTGTGAGATTCTTGAATATAGAGAATGATTCCTTGATTTCAGTGAAATGAGCAGTAAGATCGGAAGAAATTCCATTGTTTTCTATTGCTTTTAGTTCTTTTTCCAACGGTTCTATCTTAGCTCTATCCATAGATTTTTGTGCTTCAATTTTTTCTCTGAAACTTCCAACATTTTTGCTAATCTCACTGAGAGCCCCTGAGGCTAGAGTTTCAACTGTCGGTGTGATACCAGTGACCAATAATCCGATGGCCGCTGTCGGAGGAAATAATGATGCAAGCGCGCCAAGTCCTTTGATCGCAGTGAACAGATGCTTCAGTGGCATCATCATATTCAGTTTCTTTTTTTTTCAGTCAATTCGTGTAAAGCTTGATTTTTTTTTTCCTTCGACTCTTCGATTTCTTCTAGCAAACTTTTTATTTGACTGTCAAGTTGATTACCGGCATCTTCAATTGCTTTTAATACCCGATTGTCGATCAGACTCTTCGCATGATCAACCTTCCGATACAGAGCTTGCTTGTATTCTTCTCTGAGTTTGTTGATAACTTGTTCCTTGTACTTGGTATCCTTACCATTTTTGAGTTTTTCGAAATCATCCTTGGCCAATTTAAAATACTCTTCTATTCCAATGATTAAAGTTGTTTCTGCGTGGCATTCCAAGTATTCAATCCGACTGTAAGCTGCTGTATACAAAATATTGATTAATTTTCTGTTTTTCAGCAAATCATCACTTTTGAAGTTATTTGAGGCAAAAATATGATGGTTTAAGATTTGGTATAAATCTGATTTTGAAACATATGGTTTGTGGGATGTAAAATTACCATAAAATGACCTGATCAGAATTTCTCCAATGCTTTGTGATTCATTCATATTTGATAAAAAATCAATTCGATTGATAATTGCCCGATAGAAGTTGATCATGTCAGATTTTTCAAGATCCGAGAATTTGAACAGATGTTCCTCCATTTCTATGAATTCATCAAAAATTGATTCTATGTACGACATCGCCTTGATTCTTTCACTCTCTTCGATATGCCGAATGAATTGCCTGATATTTTGCTTGACACTTGAACTATTGTATCGATGTAAACTTTCCAGCATGAATAATCTGTATTGAGAGACTGCATTGCTGATTGAATGGAAAAAATTATGTCTTGGAGTGAATATGAATCTCTTCAACCATTCTTTTTTTTCGAACCATTGGGAAGGAGCATGATCTTGACTTTCTCTTCTTGTTGCTAGATCGTAGAGCCTCTTGGTGTCTTTATAGACACCAACCTCACACACTTTCAAAAGGCCACCTCTTGCATCGACATTCGTATGTTAATTTGTTTCCAGGCAAGCCATCTCGACCATGTAGTCCGTTTTTTCCATCAGGACCATATTCACCTGATCCTGGACAAGTTGATTTATGTCTTCACAAAAATTGGTAAGATTCAAATGCTTCAATTGAATCAGTGAAGATTCAAATAGTGTGATTTCATTAGAATTAGCAGGTATCAACAATGAATTGAATTCAAATAATCCAGGCGGAGCACACCTCGGGGATGTCAACGAATTGAAAAAATGTTCACCAATTAAGTGATCCACGTTGAGCAAATCAACTTCGATTTTTGATTCGATCGACTTTTTCAAACTTTCCTTAAGTACCACAAGTTTCTCTCTTGCAGGAGTAAAATATTTTTCAAAAGAAATGTATGTGGAAGTAAATGTCAAGTGAAATGTGATGAAATCCAATTTTCTCAGTATCACATATCTCTCGTTGTTGTCAAAATTATGAAATTTAACGAGGACATCTTCGGTCAAATGGTGGATAGCGGTAAGCATGTTCCTTTTATCCACCGCCAACAGTTTCTCTAGAGCTACGACATCATGATTGATAAATATTTCACCCTGCTCTGCCCGCTTCGACCAGACTTCGTCGTCAAATGATGATGGATTAGATTCGATGATTTGTAAAATTGTGTAGAATTTCACTTGAGCTGAATCCAAAATCTTGAGCATTAAATTTGAGATAAAACCACGTACCATGACCTCGTAATCGTACAGAATTAACCTTGTTACATCATTTAAATGATTACCAATACTCTTTAAAAAATCACGATGATCTGATATATGACTGTCTGATTGTAAAAAGGACATAATATCAAGCATAGAACTTAATTTCTTCCTTCCAGTTTGGCCTGTAGTTATGTTCAATGTTCCATATATCAGATTTATAGTTTCTTTGAGAATTTTAGCATCGCCATTGTTGACTTCGATAAGAGCTTGCTCAACGATTTGAATTTTCTCGAAGAATTCAGGTTTGTCCATCGATCTTAACCAGTTTTGTAAATTGTATCTCGATGGCTCGTCTTTGAATATGTTTTCAAGCGTAACAAATGATCGAACCAATGAATTTTTAATTTGAAGAGCTGAAGATTTTGATTCTTGCTCAATTTCTGCTCTAATTTTCGTCGATAGTAGATTGAGAGCCACTCGAGATCTGTTTGAGATGTTGAGGTTGAATTGGTAGCTTGTTGATGGAACGTAGGTGAGTGTTTCTTCGATCATCTTTTTAACCTTATTTCTACCTTCTTGCATTATAGGAAGCTCGCTCAGTGATCCAGGTCGATCTGGAATTCTGAAAATCCCAATCCTTGTGTGAATGTTACTTTCTTTGGACTGGAGGATGTTAATCAGTTCAACAGATCGAGCGTGAGACTTCCTCTGAACAGAGTCTAAATCTTTATTGATTGATTGCTCATGGAAATGGATCCATGCTTCTTCCAAGAATGTTGCGATTTTTCCAATGATGCCATGTTGACCTTGTTTACTTACCTTGTCCTGGGACCAACCGAGTCCCAGACAAGGATTCTAACCACACAAACACACACACACACGCACCACGTGACATCACATGACACGAGCGGTTTCTGTCCAGCAGACCGCTAGCACTGTAAAGGCTATCACAGGTTGGCAACCTGTGACAGACCTCCACTAAGACACTCCTTCCTCTGGCCAAATTTCCAAATAAAAAGGGGCCTTCCAGAGCAGTTGATCATCAGTTGCTCTGCAAGCCTTGCCTAGTAAACAACAACCTCGACTAGTCGTACCCACTTCTTCTAGTTAGAGTGTTAACTGTCTTACAATTGGCGCAGCAGATAGGATCTGTGATTGGTAGCCAACCCCTTCGGCAAGGTAGCTACCAACTTAAATTAACAAAAGTTAATTTACGTTTCACACCTACCAAAGTAAGAAATTGATCAGACCCTAACCATAGAGTTAGCGAGTCTTTTCAATTTGGCAACTTCGTCGTTACTTCAACTTACCAACACCTAGTTAACAGGTTAAATTCAACTGAGTCTTGGAATCACCGCTATTGTGAACAGACCAGTTAAATAAATGGTAAATTGAGTCAACATGCTGAGCTTGACCTTCCATTCTATTTTCGAATTCTGTTAGCTAATTCATCTTCTTCTTCATCCTTTAAGGCTCCCAAAGCCCCTGCAAGTGTAAACAAGCCTTCAAAAGCTGCCCTTCGAAGACAACGTCGTCAACGTGCACTTGAAGGAAGAGCCCTTTGTCACGCCGAAAGAAAATCCTTCATACTGAAGACTCTTCACCGATCTTATCAACGACAGAAGGACGCAGCGAAGACACAGCAAATCTATGAAAAATTGAAAAAAGAAGCCAAAGAAGAAGAAGCCCACAACGAACTTTTTAAAGCCGTTGCATATGCATACCAAGCCGTCGAGTGCCTTCGAATTGCTTCTGAATACGCTCTTGTACCAAGACCTGGTGACAAGAACATTTTGACTGATATTCATGCTGGCAAAGAATTCCGATTGCCTGAAATCAATTTTGATAAATTACACGAACATTATGTTAAACTTCACAAACAATAAAAATTGAATTTTCCTTTTGTTAACAAACACATAAACACATTTTTTTACTCTGATTTTTTGAACTTCTCAAATTGTTCTTTCATTTTACCTTGTGTTATTAAGCACTATTTCTTGATTGTTCTACCACACATAGCTGTGACAAATACTCATTTTTCTACTTTCTCAAATTGTTCTTTTACTTATTTATTGTAAATCATACACCAATTCTCGTTTGTTCTCCTTACACATAGCTGTAATATTACGAACATACCCAACACAAAAATTCAAATTACATTTTTCTCAATTGCTCTTATTTCTAATTTCTCCTATTGTTCTTAAAACAAATACAAGATGGCATATCGACTAAGGGTAACCATCAAAGATATAGAAGGTCATAGAACCTACTTCCTCAAAGAAATTAAACACACCGATCTAGATGATCTAACTAAAGTCAGGAAAGAGAATCAAAGTATCTCGACACATTTTTCATTCTTATTAGCGAATGAAAGCTTCATGGAGCAAGTGAACAGACACGCTTACCAATCAACAGTATTATTCGACTTCGAAGGTGAAGAAGCTGCACGATTAGATGCAGTAATTAATGATCCAAATATAATTCTTGAAACAGTTGCAAGCTCAATAAACAACAGTCCGCCTCATGTAAACCAACCAAGCGCTAGCAATAGTTCTAGCAGCTCAACCAACAATTCCGCCAACCCAACAAATGATTTCTCTCGACTCATGTATGACATTATGAAAGAACAACAACAACAAAATGGAAGACTGATGGACCTAATGACAAATATGCAGTCAAATTCAAATGCCAATGCTCATGCCAATTCAAACCATTTGGGTACACCAATACAACAAACATTACCGCTTACACCTTTTATCAAACCACAATTCTTTGATGAAATGAATGATGATGCTGAAAATTGGTTACGATATTTCAATCAAATCGCTCAACATTCTAATTGGACAAGTGATTGCGTCAAAATCACAAGTCTAAGAGGCTTTCTCAAAAAAGGCTCACCTGCCTGTCAATGGTACGAAAACAAACTATTGACTTCTGGCATGTCTTCATGGCAAGATTATGAAGATGATTTCTTGGCATCATTTACACGAAAAACTCGAACACAAGCATATCGTGAATACCGTGACCTACGATATGAAGGTGGACGCACACATCTTTAAGAAAATGCGACTTTTTAACCTGGCTTTCCCATCACTCGAACAAGCCAAAATTGCCACCATGATTGAAAGTATGCCACGACATATGCAAACCCAGCTACAAACAAGAAAGTTCGACACATTTGATGAATTGAAAAATGAACTTCTTGCCTGGGATATCGATGGAGCCAACAAACCATTTAAACCTGACAATAGATATCCGAGGAACCAAAACACCTCACGGCCATTCAACAATAATGGTAACAACAACAGCAACAATGACATTGCTTCCAATAACAATAACAATCAACATAAACCATGGTACAAAAACCACCAACCAAATGATCGTCAACAAAATCGATCTAACGGGGGTCAATATCAACAAAATCGACCATTCACAAGACAAAATGCTAACCAACAAAATAGGCAAACCCATATTAAACAAATTGCCAACTCTGAAGCAGAGACTTGAGAACAAAGCAACACGTTAGCCCTACCAGATCACCGTCAACTCAACTTAATACGATGCATGAACATAACTAAAACAAATTGCGATGCTATGGTTGTCATGCACATCAACGAAACAGCGATGCTCGTTCAACTTAACTCTGGTGCTCAGATCAACGTCATTAGATCTGATATTGTGGAAAAATTAAATCTACCGATCAAAACCACCAAAAATATACTTGTTACTGGTTTCAATCAATCCACTTCATCACTCAACAAATTAACCAACTTCATTCTACGAAATGGTAATCGAGCAGTCAAAACCACTGCTTACATAGCTGACTTCATTCAACCAAATCTTCTTGTTGGTCAGCCTACTCTTCTTCAATTTAACATTGATGTTGCAAAACAAATGCACTGGTACAAAGAACATGGTTATGAAATACTCAGTATTGATAGAACTGGTTGCGAACCAGTCTATTCACTTGAAGACGTTGAACGCTATTATCCCCAATGTCTAATTGAATCCAAATCACCTAAGATCTTGGCTGAATTCAAATTGAAAGATGATCATCAAGTAATCACCCGCAAACCATATCACCTTTCAGCCGAGAAAACTCAATGGGCGAAAAACAAAATCCAAGAGCTACTTGAGCGTGGTATCATTCGTAAATCCAATTCAATTTATGTCACACCATGTGTCTTACCACCAAAAGAAAATGGTACATACCGACTTTGCCAAGATTATCGAGCAATCAACAAAGAGACCGACCTCGATCCATTTCCATTCCCAATCATTGATGAATTAATTTCAGACCTTGGCGGTCTTCTCTTCTTCAGTAAAATTGATCTTTCAGACTCCTTTTGGCAACTGGGTCTCACTGAAGAAACCAAAAAGTACACAGCATTTGTATTACCATTTGGACACTACGAAATGAATCGATTACCGTTCGGTTGGAAAAATAGTTCTGCAATCTTCCAAAGAGAAGTAACCAATGTAATGGACGAACTTATCCACGAACGAAGAGTAAAATGGTATGTCGATGACATCATTTGTGGTGGAAAAACTAGAGAAGAATGTGCACTTCTAACCGGCCGAATCTTTGGCAAACTGGCCCATTATGGCTTTTACATCAACCAAAACCAATGTGTCTTCATCCAACCCAGGGTAGAAATACTTGGACGAATTATCGATGGCCGAACTAAAACCACCAATGAAGAATCAGTTAAAAAAGTAATGCAAATGGCTGAACCTTACGACTTACACACTGTTCGACAATTTACTGGCCTTACCAACCACTTCAGAGCCTTCATCAAAAACTATGCGATGATTGTCCGTCCAATAGAAGCTCTCAAAAAGAAAGATGTCAAATTCGACTTCAACGATGAATGCAAAAAAGCCTTGATCACTTTAAAGAAAGCCATCACAAGTGAGCCAGTTGCCTGACTGGACACTTGACTTTAAACTCTGCACAGATGCCAGCCAATATGGATCTGGTTCTGTCTTATATCAACGTGACATCAAAGCGCCCAAACCAAAACAACTAAGAGTTATTGGTTACCAAAGTTACACCTTCAACAAAGCCGAATGCAACTATCATGTCACCGAAAAAGAAGGTTTGGCTGTTGTCAAAGCAGTCAAATACTTTCGCTCTTATCTCGAAGGTCGAAAGATCGTCATCCACACTGATCATCAAGCCATTCTCTCAATACTTAATGAAAAAGAACCAAAGGGTCGTCTTGGACGCTGGGTCACATTCCTGATGGGTTTCGAAATTCAAATCAACCATAGAGCTGGCAAAGAACTTACCGATGCAGATGCAATGTCCAGACTCTGCCTCGATGAAAAAGCCATATGTAATCTAATGTGCTTAAAATGCTATGGTCTCGACAAAGTGACCCTCTCAAAAGACCAAAAACAACTAATTCTCAAACGATATCATGACGATGCTGATAGTGGAGGACATGACGGTTTCAAAAGAACTTACGAAAAAATAAGACACCGCTTCGAACATTCCTGGCCAAACATGCACACTGAAGTCAAAGAATACTGCAAGACTTGCCATGAATGTCAAATGGCCAAAGCAAAATTTAAAGTCAAGCCAGACGTCATGTTCATCCCTGAGCATTCTAAGAATCCATTTGAAGTTCTGCACATCGATCACGCTGAACTTGAAAAGAAAAAGGAAGGCGTAAAAACAACAAAATCCTTCCTCGTCATAGTTGACGAATGCACCCGTTTTACATTCGCTAAGGCAATGAAAGAAACAAGCCGTGCACTAGTAAATTACTTCAAAGACTTCCCTCACTTATCCAAAGTCAAACGAATCATCTCAGACAATGGTCGCGCATTCGTATCTCGTGAATTCAAGAAATTCTGCAACTCACACAACATCAAAACCAACACTACTTCATTCTACAACCCACAATCAAATGGGATAGCAGAGAGGAAGATTCGCGACATTAAACTATACTGAGACCTTTATCCAAAACAAGTTGGTGGATGGAAAACAACTTTGAAAAATGCCTGCAACCATCTCAACAGGTCATTCCATTCATCAATTGGATGCTCACCTTACTTCAAAGCATTCAACACGTCTGATCCTTTCCCCGCCGATCGTGAATTTGGAGTCGTTGGAAAACCTGAAAAACCTTTCACTCAAGAAGAACAGGACGAAATCCGAAGAAAAATCAAGGAGCAATTTGATATGCGACACTCAAGCAGGATTCCAAACTACAAAATTGGTGATAAAGTTCTGGTGATTGGAGACAAACGCAAAGGACACGAAGGACCATTCGAGATCGTGGAGATTCAATACAAAAATAACCTACCAAAGATAATTGCCATCACAGATCCGAACCGTGGAACAGTTTATGCTTCTACTAAACATTGTTTTCCTTATTTTGCAAGACAATAACACTTTTCTGAAATAAAACTTTATTTTTTTCCCTCTCACACACTCGACACAAACTTCTCAATTATTCTAAAACACATGTTAAACATTCAAAACACATACAGACCCTTCATCGAGGACGATGAATTGAATAAAGACAGGGATGATGTAAGGAAGAATTATGGAGGTCATTTGACCTGCCATGTTGACCTTGTTTACTTACCTTGTCCTGGGACCAACCGAGTCCCAGACAAGGATTCTAACGACACAAACACACACACACACACGCACCACGTGACATCACATGACACGAGCGGTTTCTGTCCAGCAGACCGCTAGCACTGTAAAGGCTATCACAGGCTGGCAACCTGTGACAGATCTCCACTAAAACACTCCTTCCTCGGGCGAAATTTCCAAATAAAAAGGGGCCTTCCAGAGCAGTTGATCATCAGTTGCTCTGCAAGCCTTGCCTAGTAAACAACAACCTCGACTAGTCGTACCCACTTCTTCTAGTTAGAGTGTTAATTGTCTTACAAACAGATCGAGCGTGAGACTTCCTCTGAACAGTCTAAATCTTTATTCATTGATCGCTCATGTAAATGTATCCTTGCGTCTTCCAGGAATGTTGCGATTTCCTCAATGATATCAGCGTCAGGAACAAGATTGTCTGAATCATACATTGGTCTCACTTTAGTAACCACCAATCCGATGCTGTTGGTGAATTTAGATACATCTGTCAACATGTCAGCCATGTATTCTATGAAATTGGCAAATGCATTTCGATCGTCACCAGATTGAAGTGAACTGTAGTTTACAACCAGGATGAATTTGACATTGTTTAGATGAGTCAAGATTTTCTTCATGAAAAAAGTCCAAC
This sequence comes from Hemileia vastatrix, assembly GCA_030280995.1. NCBI lineage: Eukaryota > Fungi > Basidiomycota > Pucciniomycetes > Pucciniales > Zaghouaniaceae > Hemileia > Hemileia vastatrix. Next base: position 43,836 of record JASXTE010000082.1, read on the forward strand.
TTCATAAGTTGGACTTTTTTCAATGCTTTTTAAATCAGCAACATCTGGAAAATTATAAAAAAAAGATGTCATTTCGAATTAGATCAAAAAATTGAATGACCAGTTCAGGATCAGTATCAGTTGCAAGATAACGTCCATTTGCCAAATTAGTGTCTCGGAAATTCATGGCATAACTTGTCCATTCAGAAGGAATCAGATTGATAATTTTACTGAATGTATGAGAAACTTGAAGTCCTCTTCCCAATGCTCGAAATTTTCTGATAATTTCCAGTATATCAGTTTGGAATTGTTGAGTGTCTATATATGATATATTTTACCAATCACTTGTCAGTGAATCGAATTGGACCTCCAATTTTGATAAGTAATGATCCTTGATCATTTTCCAGCATTTACTAGCCTGTGCTTCGAACTTCGGTAAGGATCTTTTGATTTCAGGTGTCATTGAATTATGCAGTATTCCAAGGAACTTAGCAGTATCGATTTTGTACTTCTTTCGTCCATTAACAGTTGTTGGTTCGATATCAGTGGCAACATCCATAACATATTCGATAGCCATCATAGCTGTTTGGTTTTCAACCCAATTTCTCCAATTTTCAAAGTCTTCTCCATTAAACAAAGTTGGTGGGACTGTGGGGAACTGTTTGCTCATAATTCTATCAGAAAAGAACAGAAAAATTTAAAATTAATTATTGAAACAATCAAGTATTTAATAAAAGTTCTACTAGGTTAGAGTTAGCAGTGACCTGGGCCCATAACCTGTTAGTACAACTCAATTTATAAATGATAATAATAATGATTGACTCAAATACTTGACTTTACATACTAGTTAGATAACAGTTGTACTGATTAAGGTGAGAGCATGAAGACATTGTCTTCTTTCTTAATCAACATAGTCAGCAGATAATGTCTGCGTGCACTTATTACAATTAACAATCTTGAACATTCTAGATTGTTCATCTTCAACAATCGATGTAACAATAATGTCCAACAGAATCAGTATTTATATCAAGTCAACCAAAGTAATGAAATTTAAACCCAAAATCATAATTCAAATTGAATTTCTCCTAATCCACTTTGTCCTCGGTGTTTCATCTGAAGGTAATATTTGCAATACAAGTGGATGCATCATCTTGAGCAATCGAATCAGTCGCTACGTTGACGATAGCATTGATCCATGTGAAAACTTCTACGGTTATGTGTGCAATAGGTATACACATGAAGATAATGGGATCGCAAAAATACTTCAAACCCCGAAGCAAAAAGAATGTCAACACAACTATCGAATATTCAAGCAAGAGGCAAAAGGACCATTGAGGCAGACAACATCAGGAAGCATATTCTACGACGATTGTATTGGAAAATGTAAGTATTGATTTGATCTACGATCGAATGATTTACATCTGATTTCTCTATTTACAGTAAATGTTACCCGTAATGCGAGGAATGCGTTGAAGAAACTTATTAGAATTATCTTGGACCCAGAGAATAGTTACATTAATTTGATGAATTGGACAATATACAATGGCATCGATTCTCCTTTGACGACTGAGGAAATTTTTCTCGATGAAAACATAACGAAAGAAAGTATCGATTTGAATATAACAAATGAAAGTGTTGATTCTCTGGCCCAAATCCTCAATGAAAAAAGCAGTTACAATTTTAAGAAAATCGGGAAAGCATTCTTAGTTGACGCTTATGAAACATGGAAACAGAAGATTAAGGGAGACAACTATTCAATTGTTGATCGTTGTAATCGAAATCCCGAACGCGCCTCGGATAAAATGAGTCATTCAAGAATATCAAAGATGTATTATAAATTGATGAATAAGAGGAACATGAACATGTACAGTTTGAGACCCAAAGGATGCTTAGTCCTTAATTTTCTTTCATCACTCTCAGGTTTGGAAGGTGATAAACAATTTCGGGTGTATCTAGCGATACGTGCATATGATCAGTTGAAAGAATCTCTGACAGCCAAATCTGAACCAGAAAAATTCTGTCAAAAAATTGGAACAGAGAATTATTCCCTGAATCGAATTTCATGTGCACAAGACTTCCTCAGTCAAATGCGATTCAATGCATCCTTCAATAAGACAGCTGAAGAATTCACAAATTTCCTTTCAACGCAAAGGAATCCTAAATATCCACCTCTTTATTTGATAATGGGTTGCCCTGCATTCCGCTGGACTTTAGATGAAGTCAAGCATCACCTGAAAATAGATTTTAAGGATTCAGATGCGTTGACTTTATTGGTTGAAGCTTATGCACATAAGTCGAATGGTTATCTGATCAATAGTGAATATAACGACAGGCGCGAAGTATGGGAGCATGACGCAGACTGTGACTACGTAGAAGACAAATCGAGGCGGCTTAAAAGAAAAGGAAATCCTTTCAGTAAGAACGTTTTTCAATTGGACATTATGATGTTGCAGAAGACTTTCGTCGAAGATCTCCCGGTGGAATTCTACCTACCAAGCATCTCGCTCATTAAGGAACTTATACTTGACGAGCCATTAACGGAGTTGGATTATGGAGACGCATTGATCCGTGCTAAAGAGCAATTCTTAAGAACTACACGATACGATAGTTTACCTGAAAAGTTTTCAAAGATGACTAAAGAACAAACGTTCTATCTGATACATACACATTTCGCCTGTCATGACTTCAGACAGTATTTGAATGCGGAAAAGTATTTGTATCAAAAATGGGAAAACCCATATAACGCTACACTTAATTGGGTTTTGGGCGTGTACAATGATTTTCGTCAGGTCTTTCATTGTCGTGATGGCTGCGGGATGAGTAGAGAGTTGATTCTAGAGTATTGATCTAACAAAGTGTCAGTGAGTTGTTCTTGTGTTTTCCCATGCTAAGTTTGTGATATGTGATGATCCACTTGCATTGTAAATAAACTGATTCACTCGAAATAATCAATGTTAATGATCATGAGTGATGAGTGTGAATCTTGTTAGCACAACTGTAGTTTATCAATAATAAATATGATGATTGACTCAAATGCTTCAGCTTACATACTAGTTAGATAACAGTTGAACTGATTAAGGTGAGAGCATGAAGACATTGTCTTCTTTCTTAATCAACATAGTCAACAGATAGTGTCTGCGTTCACTTATTACAATTAACAATCCAGGACATTCCAGATTGTTCATCTTCAGCAATCGATGTAACAATCATGTCCAACAAATCTGAAAGAGAGGATCGATGCAATCGAAAACTGATTGATAACTCAAATTGAATTTCTAATTCTTCACCTCGAACTCGGTCATTTTTCTGAGGCTAGCATTTTTGACACGCTTATTAATAGTCCCTTGGTGATGGAATATTTAGCTAACATTGATTCGATCAATCCTACTTGAATTCTACCGTCATGTCAATCACTCCTCCCTCGTGGGTCAAAATTTCAGCGATTTAATATTTATTTATTCATGGAATTAGCCAATACTTCTGATCAGCAATTTAATAGATTAAATTTAACACAAACAGAGAAATTCATCATCAATCGCAAGAGTAATTATAATTGTAGTAGAACATGGCGGTGAATCGGTTGAACAGAGTTTTGCATGTCCAATAATTGATTCAATTAATTTCGTATTCGCTGTAGTATTGGTCCATTTTCAAATTCATAGAAGAATTTATAAGGTATGATCCTTCTCCAAACAGCTCTAAATCAACTCGATCTTGAAATTGGAGCAAAGATTGATGATCAGACTTGTCTGATGTTACTCTGAGTTCCCAGAACGTGAACGGACTGAGAGTGATGTAGCCGTTTTCAAGTAGTTCACCAGCCTCATTCCTGAATTTTGGTATATTTTTATCAGATTTATGAAAGGAATTATGTATTTTTAATTTAGGAGTTGGAATTGAATAAAATTTCCCATTCAATCTATACTGAGAAAAGCCAAGATGAGTCATTTCAATATCGAAGTTTTCCAAAATTTGATTCAAACGTTGTTGTTCAGTATAATCAGACAGACTGAAGTTGAGATTAATGACTTTGAATTTAATAGCGTCATATTTAAGTGGACTTTGATGAATATCGGCATCAAAAATGACAGGTTCACCTGAAAGTAGACGATTGATGTCCCCATTGAACTGTTCTTTTTTCCAAATGTAAAATGGTCCACGAGATTTAACATTGCTTTCGAATTTACCCTTGAGCACGAATTGATGATGATTCTCGATAATTGCTTTCTGTCGTTTAATTTTTTTTTTAAAATTCTCAATGTCGTTTTTGGCCTTATCAACCTGCTTCGATAATGAATCATTGATGAGATGCTGATAAAGTGATGGCTCAGTGGAAATAAATGAAATTGCAAAAGGGAAGACAGTTTGTTTGATGGCACTTATTATATTTCGATGCTGGTCTAATAACAAATTCGACCCAATAGACTGTTCTAATATGTTTGTAAGATTGTTCAACTTCATGTCATTAGAAGTTATATGACTCGAACTTGCTGAATACATTTCACCGATGAAGTGTGCAAACTGTTGTGTATCCTTGTATACATCAATTCGTTCATCAATTTTCGACAGCAATGTGAACGCTTCACACAAGGCATCGATACTGAGACTCAATTTCGGTTCCGATTTATAGTTTTTCATAATACTTATCATTGTTGTCTTGATGTTCTTAATGAACTCGATTGTTTCATATCTAATCACATCGAGAGCAGCACCAAATTCTCCATTCATTTTTTTTCACTCGTATCCATCAAGCAAATCATTTGATTTTTCATGCGATTGAAATTGGTATAAACTTCTTGAGAAAAATGTCTCGATTTGTTAATCTTAACGTTATAATCTTCGATCTCTTGCTCGATTTCAGATTTTTTTTTCCATCTGAGTACAAAACATCGACTGATTCGATACCAGCTGAAAGTGCATGTGACGCAAAGGTAGATTTTTTGAATTCGGGCTGATCTACATTTCTCTTGAACCTTTTTGAATGTTTTTGATGTCGACATGAATCCTCAATGTTGTTTTCTGCATCATGAAATCCATAAAAATGTTTGTTCACGTCATCATATTGATCAATAATTTTTTCAAACCAGTCAATGTTTTTCTTAAGCTCCATTTCGGGCAAAAATGATTTTTCCACTGTCGATCCTATACCCATAACTGCCACGCCTAAATCCATCGAACCAGTAATAATAGATAAAAACACTCCAGCGATCTTCAATCCTGCTGAAAAAAGCTTAAGTGGCAGCGAATTTTGGAGTTTTTCCCTATTTCTAGTCAATATATCGCGATTTTCGATTAATTCATGTACCAAGCTATTGGTTTCATTAACAACTTCTTCTATTCGTTTCTCGATTTCTTCACATGCTCTCTCAATGGCAGGTAATACTCGATTTTTGATGAGTGATTTTGCTTCGGCAATTTTATGGTTTAAAGTATGATCGTATTTTTTTCGAATTTCTTCAATAACATACTTTTTGCTCGCTTCATTCTCCAAATCTTGGAGTATCGCAATATTTTCCATGGCCGTGCCGAGGTAATCCTCGATTTCAACAATCAATATTGTTTGTGATGAGTATTGAATTTTTTCGATATGACTGTAAGCTGTTGCACACAAATAATCAATGGTTTTCCTGTTTTTGAGCAAATCACTTTTGGATATATTGACAACAAAATTATGACGGTTTGAGGAGTAGAGTTCAATTACTTTTGTTGTTTTCATGGATGGTTTTATGAATTTTGTATCTTTCAACATAAACAGAATTTCATCAACAAAATGCGATTCATTTTCTTTTGATGAATAATTGATTCGATTGATAATCGCCCGATAGAAGTTGATCACATCAGATTTTTCTAGGTTCGAACGTTTGAATGAATATTTCTCCATTTCTATGAATTCATCGAAAACTGATTCGAAGTAAGTCATTGACTTGATTCTTTCACTTTCATCCATATGTCGAAGAAATTTCCTCAAATTCTGCATGCCACCTGAAATATTGTATCGATTTAACTTTTCTAATATGAATAATCTGTATTGAGAGACTGCATTGCTGATCGAATTGAAAAAATCATGTCTGGGAGTGAATATGAATTTCTTAATCCAATCATTTTTTTCAAACCTCTGGGTAGGAGCACGATCTCGATTTTCTCTTCTTGTTGCTGGACGGTAAGGAGTCGTGAACCAGTGAGATGCAACACCACATTCGGTATAAATTGACCAATATGACCAAAATTTCCAACAATGACATCGGAAAGTTAATGTATCTCCGGCAAAGCCATCTCGACCACACAGTCCGTTCTCTCCTTCGTAACCGTATCCACCGAATTTCACTTCCCGATTGATGGATTAATTGAATGGGATTATTATAATTCCAGGGAGACCAGGATCACCACCATGACCGCCGCGTCCACCATCACCACCTTTTAGACCACTTGATCCGTTCACATAATGGAGACCATATTTATCACATCCTCCGGGTAGCCCTTTTAATCCTGATACACCAGATAAGTTATCCAAACCAGATGCTTGCTTCGGGATAACATCAGCGCAATTTGTACCGATCAAATTAATTTCAGTGTCCCTCATAATTATCCATTTAGGTGCAATTATTATCATTTTAGGTGCATTTGATTTTAACTGGAACATTAAAATATCAATGAATAATGTGCCAGAGCAGAATATTGTTACTGATTGCACAGATGGTCCATGACGTTTGCACTTGTCGCTCAATCTGGCGATTTCACTCATTTTCAAACTATGCGCCGTGACGAAAATATTTTTACAGTCGCCACTAATAATTGGATTCTCTGAATAGATCATTATCGAGTTGCATAATTGTGATTCTCCCATTTCCATCCTCAACTGAAATATATCATCCATCATATCATGAAAATATCATAATGATAATGATATTGTGGATTGGGAAGAGGCTTACAACTTTTTTCGAAGCTAGCATACACTTTGACAACATTGCAAATGTTAGTTAAGGATGCTGACCATATTTCGGTTGGTCCAGAGCTGATAGACTTTAAATAATCAGCGTAAAGAAGTCTGGAGCGGAGAATTTCTTCATCTGAAGGAGATTTCCAAAGTAATAAAGCCCCATACCAATCAAGCATGTGGGATATAAGAGAGGGCAAAGATTTAAGTTGAGACTCACCTTCAAGCATTCTTCCGAAGTCTTGTACCAGGGCGGCATCTCTGGCAAATACATGTGTATCATATATGTTTAGCATAAATCCAGCAAAAATATGCCCGATTGCGGCGGATAGTTCTTCAATTAAGCGCTTAGCGCACATTTCGATCCTTATATCTAATTGCCTTGTAGCTCGGTCTAGGTAAATGATTGTTTCATCAAAACATCCTGCCCAACCTGATGTGTTGATCTCAACTGGGTTCGAAGCCAGCACGGATATCAAGTTGTCCAATTTATCTGCAATGTCTTCTATTTCTCGATTTGTAGTACCAACGAGGAATGAATCTTTGATAGTATGAATGAGAATCGAACTCAAGTTACCGAGGAAAAATGTCAAGTTATCAGTTTTCATACGATGCAAAGATAATTTGATAAATGGAACTCGTTGCTGAATGAAATTCGCTTTCCTCGAGATTATACCAAAATCCATAGGTTGAATTCTCGAGATGCATTTGATAGAATCGAACTCCAATTTGAGGCGGTATTTGATGATACGAGAAACTTTTGATAAATTTTCCTTCATAATTTCTTGGATTTCTGTTTTCGCAGTTGATAGAGTAGCTTGTAATCTGGTGAAGTCGAATTGGTCGCTTGTTGATGGGGCGTAGGTGAGTGTTTCTTCGATCATCTTTTTAACCTTATTTCTACCTTCTTGCATTATAGGAAGCTCACCCAGTTGTCCTGGTGGATCTGGAATTATGAAGATCCCAATTCTCGTGTAATTGTCACCTTCTTTAGATTGAAGAATGTTAATCAGTTGAAGAGATCGAATGTGAGACTGTTGATCAGTTAAATCTTGTTCAATCGATTGCTCATGGAAATGGATCCTTGCTTCTTCCAAGAATGTTGCGATTTCTCCAATGATATCAGCGTCAGGAACAAGATTGTCTGAATCATACATTGGTCTTATTTTAGTAACCACCAATGCGATGCTGTTGGTGAATTTAGATACATCTGTCAACATGTCCGCCATGTATTCTATGAAATTGGCAAATGCATTTCGATCGTCAACAGATTGAAGTGAACTGTAGTTTACAACCAGGATGAATTTGACATTGTTTAGATGAGTCAAGATTTTCTTCATGAAATAAGTTGTTACAACTTCATAAGTTGGACTTTTTTCAATGCTTTTTAAATCAGCAACATCTGGAAAATTATAAAAGGCAGATGTCATTTCATCGTCAATGATGAATTGAGGGTTGATTGATTCCAAAATTTCGGATTCAATTTGATGGTTGAAATCATGAACTTGATAACCACCATGTTTGTTATCGATGGAGATGAGCTTTGAATCATTTCTAGCTATCCAAGAAATCATTGTTCTTGCATTTTTTCCAATCATTCCGACGATGAGGGTTGCATTTTTGTAGTTATCATTCATTTCAATAGATTCTTCCCCTTGCTGGAGAAGATTAATCATTTCAGTAAATTCATCTTCTTCTATGGTGGAAGATGTTTTAACAATGTGACTCACCGAGCACAAAACTAGGAATAATATTACTTTGCACATTATTAACAGTTTGTGATAACTCGATGATTTAGCAAGTAAAGTTTACACAACCACTACTTATCTCACAATTGCGCCTGTCAACACTTGTAATTTTTCTTCATCTCAATTGGACCTGTTAAAACTAGTGCTTTCTCTCTATTTTCAATTGCGCCGGTTCACACACAATTTCGCTGGTTAATACTCAAGGTTTTTTCCAAGTCGCAATTGCAACGGTTAAGTAGAAATTGCGCTGGTTAACACATTTTCATTTCCACGATTTTCCATCTCATTCGACGAAAATATTTACTTGGACGTTTCACTACGTTCACTTTTTCAGCTAAGAAAGATTTTGGAATTGCTGTTTCAGAAGACAGTATGTATGTGGTTGGAGGATGTAACAAATCAGTTGAAAAATTCGACTTTACTCATGAAACCTGGTCATCGTAGACATCTCGGTGTCATATCTCTCGGACAGTTTATTTACGCAATTGGTGGACAAGACATTACTCGATTTCTCAAATCTGTCGGACGCTATGATCCTGTTACCAATGAATGGACGTTTGTGGCTTCAATGAAGACAAAAAGAATTTCATTTGGTTGTGCCATCCTCGATGGAAAGATTCACGTCGTTGGTGGCTTGAGCGAAGGTGATTCACCTTTGTCATCGGCTGAAAGGTACGATCCTGTTGGTAATTTTTGGCAACCAATCAGTTCCTTGAAGTCACCACGTTATTAGTTCGGTCTAGAAGCGATTATCAGTTTTCTACTGCTTCTTTCTTTGCGGTTCATTTCATGGAGACAAAATAATATGAAACTACAACTAACTGAATAACTCAATCAAATAGAAATTCAGGTTTAATTTTTCTTGCTTCACTTTGAACTTGTTCATTTCTGTCATGATTAGTCACATTCCCTTTGAGATTGGGGAGTTAGACACGGTGATTTGATTAATCAATTCCACCGGAGATTCACTTTTATGTTCACCCACCCTTGTTGGAAAATTCGACTTTCATTGATTATGGAGACTGGTCAATGACGAAGAATAGATATCAAGACTGAAAGAAGTAAATTTTTGATTTATAATAACATTTTATTGCAATAAAGTTCATACAGGCATTTCGATAGACGGTTATTCATATTCAAAAATCTATTCAATATATTTTATACTCTGAGAATACCTGTCGATGTGTAATTCGAGAGAGGATAATGCGAGGTAAGTTCCTTCGCCGATCAATTCTAAATCAACTCGGTCTTTGAATCGTTGGAAGGATCTATTATCCCTAGTGCCTTTGATGGGAATTATTCTGAATTCCCATGTTGTGAATGGACTGAAAGTGACATCACTATCACTTAAATGACGATACACTCGGTTACTAATCGAAGGTTTTTTGGAACGCTGATCTTGAGCAAAAGAATGGGTGATGAGTAGTTTTTTGGTGGGAATTGAATAGAACAAGCCATTCGATCTGTACTGTGAGAAGCCAAGATAGGTCGCTTCCATCATAAAGTTGTCCAAAATTTGATTGAGCTGTTGTTGTTCACTGTAATTAGAGAGGCTGAAGTTCAGACTTATATCGTTGAATTTTATTACGTCATGTTCAAGTGAACTTTGATGGATTTCAGCAACGAAAATGACAGATTCACCTGACAGGAGACGATTGATGTCTTCATTGAACTGTCCTTTTTCCCAAATAAAAAATGGTCCAGGAGATCCAAGTTTGTTATTGAATTGACCCCGCATCAAGAATTGATGATGGTCCACGATAGATATGTAAGGTTGAACACAAGTCGTCGTCCTCTATGTTACTTAAGGGGTCGAAAACAATGTTAACTCTTAGTCGAGATGCTAACAACCGATCATGATCAGTAGTTTTGCCTCGATATTTATTCAAAAACAAAGGGGGCAAGAGAAAAGGGGAGAGAGGATTACACGTGCCCTCGTGTAATCCTTTTACAAGGTAAGGTGTGATGGGTTAAGCAGGTTAAACTTACTTAACCCTTACAAAGAAATGTGTGTTTGTGTAAGTATGTTACACCTGACTACGTGACCAACGTAGTCCAGGTGTTTTAAGTTAACCTGGTGTTAACTAGAACTCAGGATTTGTCTTAGGACAATCCAGAAGTTCGTTATAATTGGGACAAGTAACCTTGAGTTGCCTGTCCCAGTTATTTCTCTCTTACAAGATACTTTGATTTGTTTAATTTTACGTCTGAATTTCTCTATGTCGTTTTTGGCTCTCCGAATTTGATCAGAGAAAGTATCGTTAATGGAATACTCATGAAGTGATTGCTCAGTTGACATGAATGAATTTGCGAAGGGGAAGACAGCTCGTTTGAATGTACTGATGACATTACGATGCTGATCAAACAACAAGTTCGACCTAATATTACGTTCTAATGTATTTTTAAGCCTGTTCAACTTCAGATTATTGGAGTCGACATGACTCGATCCCGATAAGGATATTTCAGCGATGAAGTGTGCCAACCGTCGCTCATCCTTGTATCCATTAATTCGTTTGTCGAGCAGCAATGTTAATGCGCCACACAAAGGTTCGATACTATGAATAAACTCACCATCGATTTTGAATTCCTGTATGATTCTAATCAAAGTCGTCTTGATTTTCTTAATAGACTCGATTGTTTGCCATTTGAACATATCAAGAGAGGCATCAGATTTTTTGTCCAGTTCGTCTTCATTTGTGGCATTTATCAAATCTGTGATTAGATTTTTTATGCGAATGAAGGATGTGTAAATTTGATAAGCAAGAATTCTTTCGTTCTCCGAATTTTTTCGTCATATTCTCTGATTTTTTCCTTAATTTGATTTAGTCCTTCTTCATCTGAATGAAAATTGGCAAACGATTTGTATCCCTCGGACATTAAATTCATTGAAAAAGAAGATTTTTCCGATCCAGATATATTCGATTCTAGATTCCTCTTTAAATTTTTATGATCGTTCCGATTTTCAGTGAAATACTCGATGTTACGTTGCTCATCCAGCTCGAACTCAGCAAAAAATTTATCAACGTCTCCATATTCTCTAATTTCTCTCTCAATCAGGTCAAAGTTTTCCTCAATCTCTTCCTTGATATTAAATGTTCTAAACGAAGCTCCGACCAATGATGCTGAATCAACAGTTGCTATTTCGAATGCTTGCAAACCAACAATCGATGACATAACGAGACCAAATACCTTCAAAACTGCAAAAAAAGGCTTCACTGACATTAGTTGAATGAGTTCTTCTCTATTGGCGATCAATTCGTTTCGATTTTTCATTAATTTGATGACGTCAGCATCAATTTCTTCCGATAATTTTTTCATTTGAGTGCCGAGTATTTTACGTGCTCTATCAATTTCAGGCAACACTCGATTGTTAATGTGAATCTTTGCTGCGTCAATCTTACGATCTAAAGTTTCCTTTTCATCCTGCAGAATTCTATGGATAACGAACTCATTTTTCTTGGTTTCCTGCATATCTTGGAGTTTTTCAATCTTCATATGGGCCCAATCGAGGTAACCTTCGATGTCAAGAATTGATGTAATTTCTGATGAATATTGTATGTTCTCAATGCGACTGTGAGCAGCTGCAATCAAATAATCGATGATTCCTCTATTTTTCAGTAGATCATCATTTTTGGATAAATTTGAAGAAAAAATATTGAGGTTTGAGGAGTAGAGTTCAATTACTTCTGTTGTTGTCATGGATGGTTTTGTGAATTTTGTATCTTTCAACATAAACAGAATTTCATCAACAAAATGCGATTCATTTTCTTTTGATAAATAATTGATTCGATTGATAATCGCCCGATAGAAGTTGATCATGTCAGATTTTTCAAGATTCGAAAATTTGAACAGATGTTCCTCCATACCTATGAATTCATCGAAAATTGATTCTATGTAAGTCATCGCCTTGATTCTTTCACTCTCATCGATATGTCGGATGAATCGCCTCATATGTTGCGTGACACTCGAACAATTGTGTCGATGTAAACTCTCCAATATAAATAATCTGTATTAAGAAACCGCATTGCTGATTGAATGGAAAAAATTATGTCTCGAAATGAATATGAATTTCTTAGTCCAGTCTTTTCCCACCAACCTCTGAGAAGTTGCATGATTATGACTGTCTCTTCTTGTTGCTCGACCGTCGGTAGACTTGAACGTATGATGGGCAACTTCACAGCTGGTCCGAAGTACATATATATGTATATAATTAGTGCAATCACACTGGAACCTCAATGTTCTTCCAGCCAAGCCATCTCGACCGTATTCTCCGGACTCGACTTGCCGATTGATGTATGAAGCAAATGGAATTATAATAAGTCCAGGAATTCCAGGATCACCACCATCGCCACCTCTTTTACCTGGAACGTCATGATAACCTTCTGTTTCACATTTTCGGGGAAGTTTTCCATCTGTTCCATTTTCACCGTCAAGACCGTTTCCACCTTTGCTTAGAATCGTCAATCTTTTTTCGTGAACGATCTCTCTCGCGAATCCAAAGAAGTTTCCATCTTTTCGCCCAGGTAATCCTTTTGATCCTGCATTATCAGGTGGACCATTGAAACCAGACGCTCTTTTAGGAAAAACCCCGGCACCATCTGGACCGATCAAATCAATTCGAACTTTTTTGACAATTTCCCACCTAGGGGCAATTATTATCATTTCGGATGCATTTGTTATTTGCCCAAATGAGATGTCAATGAATAGTGTTCCAGAGCAGAATATGGTGACTGATTGCACCAAAGGTCCATGATCTTCGCAATTATCCCTCAGATCAATAACTTCACTCATGTGCAGATCATGTGCCTTCACAAAAATATTTCCATTGTCACAACTTATCGTTGTATTCTCTCCAATGCTGGTAGTTTGTCGCAAAGGTACACAGACGAAGCAGATAATAAGATGAAAAATAAATGCTGACACCATTTTCACCTGATGAAAATGAGGTGATTTCGAAGGTGAAGTTCCCTGTTTCAGAGGAGCAGCTTCAATGACAACCTTTCCTTTTATGCCATCAGCTTTGGAAGTGTTACATCACATGCTAATGATGAAAGCGAAATATCAGCAAAGTGGATGAGCTTCGAAAGTGTACGTATGGAATAACAGGATGTTCAGAGTTAGATCATTAAAGAATGTTCGATTACTGATAGGAAGTGACGATGACTCAGCAATTGTATGTACACATTGTATTAAACGAATTGAAGAGTTGTCCGGTAGTTGTGAGACCAAGTTTCAATCAACAGAATAATAGGCAAGTTCATGCTTCGGATGGTGATTGTTTGCACTCAAAGAGCCTTGTTAATGTTACCTCACAAACAATCAAGTGCAATGGAATTCATCGTCATAGATTGAATCATTGGTGAGAGCATGATGAAATGTTTCACTTTTTTTTACCCCTTAGTTCTTCTTGCTAATTTCAAGGTGTTATTAAAAGTTGGAGGTTGGTAAATCTATTCATATAGCCAGGTGAATTCACTCTCTTCATTGGATTATTCAACCGAATGCGCCTGATTGAGTGTTCAGGCCCATAAATAAATATTTGGGCACATATGAAATATTGGCGAACGCACTGGATGACAGGGGAGAACAAGGAAAGCTTTTAGTTATTTTTTAGTGATTTAATCTTGACCGTATCTCTACGATTGAATGTGAATCTTTCAAAGAATTTTGTTGACATGAATCGAATACACACATTCAAGTTAGCAATTGATCACAAGATAGCGAAGGATTTGAATCATGTTATTGATATTGGATCAATGTTGTATCAATTGAATTGATAGGACATTATTCTGACAAGGATTGAAGGCTCGAATGATGATTTAAATTGGATTTATTTTGGTATTCATCGTTTTTAGTTTTTTTGGGGGTAACATTTGTAATAGAAGAAGATAAATCGTTTAAAATGCTCGAATGAGTCATTACATTAACTTAACTCGTTTTTCATCATCTGTATGCGGTGCAAACGGAATGATTTGCTCGAAAAAATGTATTGAATGGAATGATTATGAATCCAGGAAGACCAGGGTCACTACCATTGCCACCACGTCCACCATTTCCACCTTTTGATCCACATTTTCCTGTAACTTGTTGTTTACCTTGACTTCCACATTTTTTTGCGAAATTTTCCATTTTTTCCATCAACACCATCCAGACCAGATGCACCATCTTGACCAGCCCCACCGTTGCCACCTCTGCTCAGAATGTGCAACGAAAAAGATTTGTAATGGACATATCTTGCGAATCCAAAGAAGTCTCCACCTTGTTCTCCGGGTATTCCTCTTCAACCTGCATTACCAGATCGACCATTGAAACCAGATGCTTTCTCACCACCATCAGAACCGATCAAATTAATTTCGGTGTATTGTTTCATAATACTCCATGTAGGATCTATAACAATCATGTTGGATCGATTCGCTGTGATCTCAACTGAGGCATCGATAAAAAGGGTGCCTGAGCAGAAAATTGTTACTGATTGCACCAGTAGACCTTTGAATTGCGATTCTATCACTCACAATATTCTGTGCATTCTGGATGGCTCGAATATCAGTCCTTAAATTTTGAATTCAGTGTATGATGTCAGTTTCATCTATCCATCGTAGCAGAAGAACTTCAGCAAGAGCTCTTCACATTCGGCTTCAACTGCAGGTTTGATGAACCTGTTTACTTACATATCAAAGTGTAAGGATGAAATTAGGACAAGTGACCTTCGTCACTTGCCCCAGTGACTATGTGATTATCGTAGTCAGGTCAGCACACTTATACATAAACACACACACACACACTTACACTAAATTCACCTGTAAAGGTCAAGCTAGTTTCACTAGTCTTAACCTAACACCTTTTACCTTGTAAAGGATTAACACACGGGCATGTGTTATCCTCACCTATTCTTTTCCCTCTCTCCTGCCCCTTTGACTTTCGAATAATAGGCGATGATTAACACTGGACAATCATCCAGTTGGTTAGCATCCTTCTGAGTGTTAACATTGTCTCTCGACCCTGTAAGTAACTTCGTTGTCGAGTAACACAAGTGTTTAACCTCTCATTCATGATATAGTGTTCAATACTAGTCGAAAATTTTCAATAAGTATCGATCTTTAAAGCCAAGCGATTAAATTCAAAACCGAAATAATAATTCAAATTGAATTTCTCCTTGTCGGTCAGTGATTATAAGACAGACGATAAATATCCATCAATGATCACTCTGTCGATTGAGTGTGTTGTGCAAATGCGTTTAAATCTATACATGCAAGGAAGATATTTCATGGACAGGTGCAACACCTGTCCTCTTCCTTTCCTCGCCAATCTGGCACCTTGGTCAGAATTAAAATCCAACCAAGATCAAAACACTTCAAGTGAAAGTGCATTGCACATACACAGTCACAGACAAAGACAGACACAGAGACAGACACACTTTCACACCTATCTTACCAACGGTCAATCTGACCGTTGGACACTTACAGTAGCATAGTATATAAAAGTTTCCTCCCGCGAAAATTCAAAAATTTGGCACTTTCACCCTCCAGGGGGAGGCACTTCCGGCTACGTCGGGCGCACGGGCCTCCCACCAGGTAGAGCTGTGTTAGTCGAGTGAAAGCCGGTTTTTCATCGCTTGCGCTAGGAGAAGGAGGGAGCAAATAGCAGGAGCGACCGAACGGGCTGAAGGGTAGAAGTCAACTGCGGCAGGTTGTACCATGGAGGGAACAGCAGTTATAAAGCCATCTGACGGTCGCCACAGAGTGAGATCAGATTTTTATCGCTTGCCCTAGCATTCACACTCCTCATTGTTTATCATTAATTGCATAAGAATCTTAATTTTTTCAATAAGAAGCAACAGAATGATTCATAGAATGAACAACTTTTTATTAAGATCATTTTTTCAAAAAAAACCATTTTTGCCGCAATCTTTCCATGATTATTATGAATCATAGTAAAGATTGAGGAAAAAGTTTGAATCTTTCATATTCATGAAATTAGGCCATTGAACAAAAATTTTTATTTTTAAGATCCGATTTTTTCACTAAATGCTTTATAACATCTGTGTGAAATTGTTTTGCTTCATCAATTTTCTTCACGCCAGTGATGATAAGTTTACCGTGACGGAATATCTGCATCCTCATTTTATTACCAGGTCCTTTGTAGCTTATGAACATTGCGGGAAATAACTCATGAGTGTAATCTACAAGGAAACCGGATTCTTGTAACTTGTTAACTGATTCCTCAATTTTAATATGATAAGGTAATTGATCGACAAAAACAGAATTACTGATCACTACTTGAGGAACTTCATCGACTTTGTCCATAGAGTGGCCCAAAATTTCAAAAATTCTGCAGACGTGTGATTGAGGGTCACGACAACCAACCAAAAGCACCTTTCCTGATGGATAAATGAATGCACAGCCACCGCTACGCAATTTGATTTTCCTACGATGAAAGGGTTTACGAATCTTTATTTTATCCTTAATTTTTGTCGGTAGTGTAAAAACAGAGGTCGATGAGACTCGTTTGAGCATCTTGACTCGAATGTTTGTTCCTACGAAGCTTCATTGATTTATAAAGCAGTGACACCTCCATATTGGTCAATCTCTATGCATCGGTCATACTCGGCTATCACAAGAACAACATGTCGGTTCGTTATTTCTGTTGAAAAACTGATGTTAAGACTGAGTTGTCCTCCTTTAGGCTTGGATATCAGTTCAGAGTTATCTGGATCTAAATTCAATCCCCAGATTGGAGACTTTAACCAGTTTTCATATGATATCGCTACCTTGCTCATCGAGTTATCCTCATTCAATGCATTTAAGAATGCACGGTATGATCTCACGGCATTTCCTCCATTTTCACCACTCAATTGAGGAGTAAGAGCGGTTTGCGGATACTGCTTACCGTCTATGAATACTGCGACTCTACTGACATCACATCTTTCAAATATGTAATTTTCGTGAAACGCATTTGTGAAGAATATGATGTTAACTTTGTCCCTGACTGAGTTCGAATCGAGTCGTCATTTTGAATTTTCGGTTTATTGATAGTCATCACTCGATTCACATAAATTACTCTTAAGATTGGTTAGATTTAAGCTCTCAATTGACACCGAGGACTTTTTTAGATCGACTCAAAAACGGTAAATTGACAAGATCAATGAGAATTCGATTCACCTTCATTATCTAAGTGACTCACCACGATTACTTTTGATTGATCTGAGTAACTCATTTGATCGACCACAAAAATGATTGAAGATCGCAAAAAATGTATCAAATATTTAGAAACAAGTCGATTTAAAAACAAGTGGAAAACCAGTTCACTCACTCAACTCGTTCATCTTGCTACCTTTAGGGCATTTAAATGCCTCAACAAAACCTTTCTCATGACTGAGATAGTGATTAAGTGTTGAATTGAATGGTTCTAATGGTCGAAACTTATGTAAATAATTGTTAATGTTGGGACAGCCAAAGTGTGCGTGTAAAAGATAGAAAGTTTGTTCTTTCGTCATTTCCGAAAACTTTCCTGATAGACTATCATATTGTGAATTATTTAAAAACTCCTTTTTTGCACGTGACAATGCCGAATCATAAAAATCTCCAAATCCAATAAATAAAACCATAAAATATATCGTTGGGTCATAAAATTCAACTGGAAGGTCCTGTATTAAAGTTCTTTGTAACATGATAATGTCCAGTTGCAGCACATTCAATGGTGATAATTCATCGGGATAATCCTGAGTAATCCTTGTTTTGTCTTTGATGTAATCACAGTCAGCATTATCAAGCCAGCATACGTTTCGCAAATTAGAAAACTTAAAATATCCAGGTTCCATGTTCAGTAAATAACCTTTTTTCTTCTGAAAAAAAGCATTTAATAACAACATTGTTGCATCTGATTTCGTGTAATTAATGTTCAGATGACGTTTAATATCACTGATATTCCACAAAAATGATGGACAACCCATGATTAAATGAAATGGGTCAAAGGGATCTATGGACTGAAGTGAATCTATTTTCTTCGAAAGATAATCATTAACATTTTTAAGTGTTTGATTGAACGATCCATTGAATTTAAGATGACTGAAGAAATCTTGTGAACATGAAATTCGATTGAGCAAATAATTTTCAGTTTCAATTTTTCGACAGAACTTCTTTGGTTCTGATCTGGCTTTCAAAACATCTTTGAATTGATCGTATGCTCTGATTGCAAGATATACTCTAAATGCTTTTTCACCTTTTGCACCAGACAATGAACTTAGAAAGTTTGACCATATACAAACTTTTGGTCTTACAGGAATCGATTTCATTGTCGTGATGTTGAATATTGATTTGGATTCGTGATAATTGGTTGATGTGAGGAATTGAATTGTTTTTCCTTTTTCAAAACTTTTAATTATGCCTGTCAATTCATAATCAAAATAATTGCATTTTCTAATCGACTCGTAATCGTTTTCCTTCATCTGTCGTGTCCAATTTTTGTATGAATCAACGAAATATTCAAAATAAAATTTAGCTCTGATGAAAGTTTTACTCTTTTTCTTGTTAAATATTTGTGCCAAGGAATCTACATTTGTGATTGATATGTTAAAATTGAGACTTTTCACATTGACTAGTTCAGATTTTCCCAAAATTTCATCAATTGACAATGGTGAATTGATCCCATTTTTCATCATCCAGCTAATCAATGAATCATACTCATTGATCGGGTCTAGAATTACTTTTATCATCTTCTTTAGCGAATTTTTAGCATCAGCAGTATAAGGCACTGTAAAAAAAAAGTTCAATGACACAGTTTGAATCATTGCATTCTTCATTTGAACTGGAACGAACTTACATTTTTCAATACAATCATCATAAAAGATGCTGCGGCTTTGAAATGTTGTTTGCATCAGAGGTTCTTTAATTTTTCTCTTAAATATTTCGTAATTGTGTTGACATTCTTTTTGCTCCGAAGTTTGAAGTATCTTGGCAATTTCATCCTCATTATGAGTATACCTGCTACACACATGAGCGTAAAAATCATCACAAGGTTCGATATTATCGTCCACGTAGCTACTTATTCGTTCACTCAATGTGTTACAACTAGGTGTATCGCATACTTTATGTACGGACAATACTCCGAGCACGAAAAATAATGAAAAAAATACAATTTGAATTAAAATTTTATATTTCAGATTCATCACTTGTCTCTGCATGATTAACACTGAAATGTCACTGTGTTCAAGTTACACTTTTTATTAACACCGGAAACGAGCTATAAGATACATCTCATTTGATGTCTTTAAATGACAACCATAATATCAATTTCCATCAGGTTCAATCGTTGTTGACTCAATTTCAGTGGATTCATAAAACGATGTGAATTACATGATATCTCATGAATTGATAGGCATGAATATGTAGGCACAGTTCTGAGTTAAGTGCAGGATGAAGGTAGAAATTCATATTGTCAATCAAATTTCGACTGCGAATGAAACTTAATCGTAGTTACGTCAAAGCTAACACATGCTAGATATCGCTGCAATTGCATCATCATGGCGAAAATTATTACTTCATAAATAAGAAATTAATGCACAAGTTTCGTTTTTGGTACGAGTATTTAAGCAAAGAATTTGTTGATATTTCTCGCAAACAATAATTTGATAGAATGATGTCATTTGAAGGGGAAAGAGTCCATTATTAATTTTAGCATCATATTCATTCCAATAGTGTACATACATGCAATAAGACCAAATAAGAGCATTGCACTACGCAAAATTGGCTCAATTTAACTCATTTCCGCTGTAGTAACTGTCCATTTGTAATCCAGAAGAATTATCTATGTAAGATCCCCTTCCGAACAATGCTAAATCAACTCGATCTCTGAATTGGAGTAAAGAGCGATAATCCGTGTCACTTTTCCTTGGTTTTAATCTGAATTCCCAAATAGTGAATGGACTCAGTATCATATTACCATACTTGAACTGATCCCAAAGGGGGTTTTTCGTCTCAGGGTTGTATCCATTTCCAAAAGATGTCATCAATAGGAAACTTTCACTGAGAATCGAATAAAATTTGCCATTCACCCGGTACTTGGAAAAACCGAGATGAGTCATTTCTATCTTGAAGTTAACCAAGATTCGATCAAGATGTTCTTGTTCAGTGTAATTAGCCAGGCTGAAGTTAAGTTTAATGATGTTGAATTTGATAGAGTCACGGTCAAGTAGACTTTGATGAATATCAGCATCAAAAATGACAGGTTCGCCTGAAAGAAGCCGATTGATGTCCATATTGAATTTTTCTTTCTTCCAAACGTAGAATGGTCCAGGAGATCCTGGTTCGTTATCAAATTCTTCGAGGGATGTGTATTCAGTATGTTTCTTGAACAATGGTTCGTAATAGATATACTTATTCCTTAAATTCTTTATTTCCTCCCTGGCTCTATTAACCTGCTTAGCGAGAGTATCGTTCATGGTAGGCTGGTAGAATGATGTTTCAGAAGACATGTATAAGTGCGCAAATGGAAAGACAGATAGTTTGATTGAATCGAGGACATCACGATACTCTTTTAACAATAAGTTTGACCTTATTGTCAATTCTGATGCATTCTTGATACCGATCAATTCGGGGTCAGTAATATTGATACCAAATCCTGCCGAAACCAATTTGGCCATGTGGTCTGCTGAGTGTTGTGCATCCTTGTATCCATCGATACGATCATAGATAATGAAAAGTAATGAATATACTTCAGAAAAAGCATCGACACTACGGATCAATCGAGCTTCATTTTTGAATCCCTGTGTAATTGAAATCATATTTGTCTTGATATCCGTTATAGTCTGAATTGTTCTCCATTTGATTTCATCGAGGGCAGCGCCGAATTTCCCGTTCAGTTCGTCTTTATTAACTAAACTGCGGAATAGTTTTTTTATACTAGTGAAATAGGTGTGAAGTTCTTTAGCTAATTTTTCGGTTTTCTTACTATTTTCATCATATTCTTTGAGTTTTTCCCTCAATCGAGCTAATTTTTCTTGATCCGATAACCCTTCGCTAGTAATTTTGACTCCTCCCTCGAACAAAGCTCTCATTGCATCAGCTTTTGACGACCCAGCATCTCTTTTGAATATTTTATGACTTTTTTCATTATCGGTTGAATTTTCAATGTCATCTTCCTCAATAGTCAATCCGGGAAAATATTCATTTAGTTCTCCAATTCCTCTTATTTTTCTTCCGATCTCATCGAAGTCTTCGTTAATTTTCTCTAATTTATATAAAGGAGGAATTGATGTTTCGGCAATTGTTGCACCACCGATCAATCCCATTCCAATTAATTGAAGACCTGGAATCGCGAACAAAATGTGTCCCGCCATCTTCAATGTTCCGAGAATAGGCTTAACTTTCGTCACTTCTAATAGTTTTCCAATGTTTCGACGGGATTTTTCTCTATCATCAGTGAATCTTTTTGCATATCCGTCAATTTCATCCACCAATTCTTTTATTCGTGTTCCAAATGTTTTACCTGCTTCATCAATTGCAGGCCACACTCGTTCTTTAATCAATCTCTTTGCTTGATCAATTTCAACATCTAAAGATTGTTTATAATTTCCTGTAGTTTCCTTAATAGCATCTTCCAAAATCATTTTATCTTCAATATTTTGAAGTTTTTCGATTTTTTCATTGGCTGAATTAAGATACGCTTGAACGTCATCAATCAACTTTGTTCCTGATGCACCTTTTGAAGATTCAATTCGGCTGTAAACCACGGCATACAAATAATTGATAATTTCTCTGTATTTTAGCAGATTATCACTTCTGTATATATCCGGAACGAATAAAGAACGGTTTGAAGAGTATAGTTCAACAACTTCTGTAGTTTTCATACTTGGTTTTTCGAATATTGTATCTTTTAACATAAAAAAAATTTCATCAATGCTCTGTGACTTATTGCTTTTTGATAAATGATCAAGACGATTGATAATTGACCCAAAGAAGTTTCTGATATCATATTCGTTCGGATTTTTAAGTTCAGATAGTAGTTTCTCAATTCTCATGAAGTCATCGAAAATCGATCCTGAGTATGCTATTGCCTCGATTCTTTCACTTTCATCGATATGTCGAATGAATCGTCTCATATTTTGTTTGACACTCAAACTGTTGTATCGATGTAAATTTTTCGATATGAATAATCTGTATTGAGAGACTGCTTCGCTGATAGAATGAAAAATGGAATTTCTAGGGGTAGAAATGAATTTTTTGATCAGATCTTCCTTGGAAGGACGAGCACTCTCTCTTCTTGTTGCTGGACCATTTGCTAACCACAACGTATGATCGGTTACATCACAATCACACTGGAACCTCAACGTTCTTCCAGCAAAGCCATCTCGACCGTATTCTCCGAACTCGACTTGCCGATTGATGTATGAAGCAAATGGAATTATAATTAGTCCAGGAATTCCAGGATCACCACCATCGCCACCACTTTTCCCCGGAACGTCTTGATCACCTTGATTACAGTTACAAATTCGGGGAAGTTTTCCATCTGTTTCATTTTTACCTTCAAGACCGTTTCCTCCTTTGCTCAGAATCGTCAATCTTTCTCCATGAATGACGTCTCTCGCAAATCCGAAGAAGGTTCCACCTTGTCCTCCAGTTAAACCTTTCGATCCTGCATAATCAGAAGAACCGTTGAAATCGAATGCTCTTTTATGGATCACATCAGCACCATTTGGGCCAATCAAATCAATTCGAGTGTCAAATTTGGAAATTTTCCATCTAGGTGCTATAACTATCAATTTAGATCCATTCGCTGTGAGCTCAAATGAAGTATCAATAAGAAGGGTGCCTGAGCAGAAAATTGTTACTGATTGCACGAATAATCCATCATTTTTACACTTATTGTTTAAATTGACAATTTCACTGATTCTTAGATTATGTGCTTCAGCGAAAATTTCATGACAGTCGCAGCTTATTATCGGTTTTTCTTGATTTATCATTATTAATTCACATGTTTCTGGCTGTCCGATTTCTGTCTCCAACTGTGCTATGTGATCAATCAACAGGTATAGGTTGATTGAATTCGCTGATGAATCATCGAAATTTTGGAATGATGGAAGTTTTCGATTCATTTTATTTACCTTGGGGTCTGCAACTTCTGTCAAAGTCTGGGTACACGGAGAGCACCATAAAAAAGTTTGTCCATGGAGTCGGCCATATTTCCATGGGTTTCGAGCGGATGTTGTTCAATAATTGTCCGTTCTTCCGAAAAGAAATTAAGCTGTCCCACAACCTAGAGGAGTTGATTTGAAGTTTATTATTCATTCGAAGCAAGTGATCTGCCAAAGAGACTAGAGATTTCTGTTCAGAATAATCGTTGATGATTCCAGTGTACTCTTGTATTTGTAGAGCATTTATATCAGCTTTATCCAATTCTTCCAGTGTATAAACAACTATTTCACTAATTAGGTTGGATGTCCGTTGTTCAATCGAATCCAAAACACTCACCATTTTCCTTTTTTGATAATACAAAAGCATAGGCATAGGATAATCCAAAATTTCTTGAATACTCATTCGAATAGATGATAAAGTGGCTTGTAATTTGTTATAACCTTTTTTTATACCTTCGATATCAACTTGAATTTCGGGCTGCATCGATAAAATGAATTCGAGTCTCCGGCAATCATAGTGCTGGACAAGTTTAGTTATATTTTCACAAAAATTGGTCAAATTCAAATGTTGTAATTGAATCAGTGAAGATTCAAATAGTGAAATTTCAGAAGTAGCAAGTATCATTTTATCAATCCAATGGGACCATAAAAAGATGTTCATTTGTCCAGGCTTCACACGTTCCATCACACTTGAAAAATGATGACCAATTAACTTATCCACCAAAAGCAAATCATTCACGATTTTAGAATCGATCGACTTTTCCAAACTTCGTTTAAGTTCCACAAGTTTCTGGCTCGATTCTTTCAATTCCCGTGTGAAATGCCATATTAAAAAATTGAAACGCATGTTCATCAACTGTGTACTTTGTACTTGTGCAATGAAGTCGAATTTTTTCAACATCACATATTTATCGATTTGGTCAAAATTGCGGAATTGTGAAATTTCTAGGACATCCTCAGTCCAATTGTGGATAGCGCCTACCATGGTAGCTTCATCTACTGCCAAGAGTTCATGTAGAGCTACGAGATCATGATTGATGAATATTTTACCTTGCTCTGTTCGCTCCGACCAAACTTCACCTTCAAATAATGATGGATCAGTTTCGATTGTTTGATTGATTATGAAGAATTTCAGTCGAGCGGATTCCGAAATTTCAAGTGCAAAATTTGTTAAAAAAAGTCCAAGAGTGTCCAAGAATGATCTTATACATCTCTCAATTGTGTGAAAAAACTGAAAAGTGGTATATTTAAACTTATATTCACTCAGATCTGGCATATTACTGCCTGATCGTAAAAAGGACATAATATCAAACATTAAACTTAATCTCTCCCTTTCAGTTTGGCCTGTAGTGATGTTCAATGCTTTATATATCTGAGAAATCGCCTCTTGAAAATTTCTAGGATCCGACTTGATGTTGCTGTTATGATAAACTTCCACGACAGTTGGAAATTGCTGGAATAAATAGAATTCAGATTCGTCGATTGATCTTGACCAGTTCAGTAAATTATCACTCGATGGGTCTAGTGTCGAATATTGATTCTAAGGTTGCACATGATTGAACCAATAAATTTTCAACTGTACGAACTAAATTTTTTGATTCTTCCTTAATTTTTGCTGTGATTTTCGTCAAAAGTGGATGGAGCGAGCCTCTGTTTGAGATGTTGAGGTTGTATTGGTCGCTTTTTGATGGGACGAAGGTGAGTGTTTCTTCGATCATCTTTTTAACCTTATTTCTACCTTCTTGCATTATTGGAAGCTCGCTCAGTGGTCCAGGTCGATCTGGAATTAGGAAGATCCCAATTCTCGTGTAATTGCCACCTTCTTTAGATTGAAGAATGTTAATCAGTTCAACAGATCGAGCGTGAGACTTCCTCTGAACAGAGTCTAAATCTTTATTCATTGATCGCTCATGTAAATGGATCCTTGCGTCTTCCAGGAATGTTGCGATTTCCTCAATGATATCAGCGTCAGGAACAAGATTGTCTGAATCATACATTGGTCTTACTTCAGTAACCACCAATCCGATGCTGTTGGTGAATTTAGGTACATCTGTCAACATGTCAGCATGTATTCGATGAAATTGGCAAATGCATTTCGATCGTCACCCAGATTGAAGTGAACTGTAGTTTACAACCAGGATGAATTTGACATTGGTTAGATGAGTCAGGACTTTCTTCATGAAATAATTTGTTAAAACTTGATAAGTTGGACTTTTTTCAATGCTTTTTAAATCAGCAACATCTTGAAAATTATAAAAGGCAGATGTCATTTCATCGTCAATGATGAATTGAGGGTTGATTGATTCCAAAATTTCGGATCCAATTTGATGGTTGAAATCATGAACTTGATAACCACCATGTTTGTTATCGATGGAGATGAGCTTTGAATCATTTTTAGCTATCCAAGAAATCATTGTTCTTGTATTTGTTCCAATCATTCCGACGATGAGGGTTGCATTTTTGTAGTTATCATTCATTTCAATAGATTCTTCCCCTTGCTGGAGAAGATTAATCATTTCAGTAAATTCATCTTCTTCTATGGTGGAAGATGTTTTAACAATGTGACTCACCGAGCACAAAACTAGGAATAATATTACTTTGCACATTATTAACAGTTTGTGATAACTCGATGATTTAGCAAGTAAAGTTTACTGCTGAAGAGGAGCAGCTTAAATGACTGAACTGATTGGATTGCAAATTCAAAGGAAGAAAAGAGTAGCAGAGCATGACAAACTTCATCCGATCACGCGCTCATGTAACAAGCTAGCATGATCATTCGCATCGTTATTTTTTCACTGTTATGTTTATTTTTCGTAAACAACGAGCCTGAAGAGCAAATGATGAGCGCAAAGTATCGGCAAAGTTAAAAAGCTTCGATTGTTCACACATTAAATGACAGGATGTTTAGAGTGAAATGATCAGAGGATGTTCGATTACTCATGGGTAGCAACGATGACTCAGCATCCACACATTCACACCCATATACACAACAAATTGTATCTGAAAGAGTTGGCCAGTGGTTGTAAGACAGACAATAAATGGACATTCAATGGACACTCCAACGATTGTGTCTGTGATGTGACTCCAATTGAATCAGCACGATATAAAACCATGATTTTGATCGCTACTAATTGAATCACTGGTATATGTAAGATCGAACCTTTGAACTTCTTACTCACAATATGTTGTGTATATAAATAGTGAAAGTACTAGTCCTCAAATTCTCAATATTTCATCAATTTTACTTATTATTTGTATCAAAAGAATGAAAGTAATCAAGTTACCTTGACAACTAAATAGAAGCTACGAAAGTAGTTCTATTCTCCATTCGAGTTGATTCTCGCACTTACTTCTAAGTTACATTTTCTTTCCAATTCAAAAGTGACTCATTGAGGTAGGTGTATTATGACTAAGCATGAGTCATTCATTAAGTTGATTCACTTGTTATCGTTTTTCAGCAACTGGTAGAATGCTTTTTTGACAACAAAAAGACGAGCTGATTACTCATCGATGAACTCAGGATGTTGCTTTTACAATGCGAATGTTTTCATAGACTATTGTTCAGATGAATCTAATTTACAGCCCAGGTAGGCAACATGGCAACATTAAAAAATGACGTAATAACATGACCTGATCGCATGATAACAAATCACTCAGCCAAAGAGACTTTTTCATCTACACCGATGCATGAGTTTTGAAGGGAAGTGCAAAGTGAAGTCAGCTCAAGATTCGGTAGTGAAACAGTACTATTAGACAATTGACCAATCGAATTGTTTACATTTCACTTAAACAAAGGATACAGATCAAGTTGAATGAAGCTTCAATTGGTCAAGCTAAACGAGCTAAGCGAAAGTTTGCAGAGCGTGAGGATCGATGTTGACCGTGGAGATGCTCAGCAAAATGACATTCATACTTCCGCTCGAGTGTCGGGTGACTTATTTTCAATCTTAAAGATGTCAAACCCAACACAAAGAAATTCATTTATCGCCATCGATTAAATCATTGTTATGAGAAAGACAATACCTTTGACTCTTATGGTCACAATATTTCGAGCATTGTGAATGTGTAATCAGGTTTACTTATTGCTAATAGCAAAATAAAGACAGTAATTAAGTAACAGTGACAACTCATTAGAACGGACCAAACAATTGCTACGTCGGTGTCACTCGATTGTACATTCACTTACACTGAATCTCACATGAAAAACTCTAACAAGTAAGTAAGTGATCTCCTGCGTTGTCTTTTTGTTTTTTTTTGGATTGAAAGAGCCTTGAAAATTATACCTGGTAAACATTCAAATTGCACTGCAAAAAGCAACAAGTAGACGAGCTTTTCATCCATCCATCGACTCATGATGTTATCTTTGCAATGTGAATGTTTTCATTGAGTATTGTTCTGTTGAATCCGATTCACTCAACCAGTTGGCAACATCAAACACTGACTCAAGAACATGAGCTGATCACATGATCAGACTGTAACATAGCAAATAATTGATTTGTCTAAAAAGACTCTCATTCACCCGTATGTATGAGTTTTCAGGCGAACTGGAAAGTAAAGTCATATACTCACGACACCTATGTCTCTCGTTCGAGTAAATCTCACCATACTTTCAACTTAAATTAAGTTATTTACCATCATACAAAACCACTTCTTATCTCACAATTGCGCCTGTCAACACTTGTAATTTTTCTTCATCTCAATTGGACCTGTTAAAACTAGTGCTTTCTCTCTATTTTCAATTGCGCCGGTTCACACACAATTGCGCTGGTTAATACTTGTGATTTTTTCCAAGTCACAATTGCGCCGGTTAAGTAGAAATTGCGCTGGTTGATACGTTTTCATTTCCACCATTTTCCATCTCATCCGACGAAAATATCGAGTCATTGATCTACAGTAAATGAATTAATTCCTTCGATTATTCAGGTGGCAAAATTCAGAGTTTAAAGATCATTAGATAATCAACCTTTGTTTATTCAGAATGAGCTGAGGTAAAGGTCATCAAGTATTAATTATCAGCTACATTGGTCCATGAACAAGGGAAAAGTGAGTGAGTCAAGTTGATGTTGTTCTAATACGTGCTCGACTTTTTGCACATTTTTTATATTTAAGATACAGAACATACTCGGCACATGAGTCAATTGTTAATTTTTGCTCTCGAACTCGAATTAAACTTCCAATATGATTCTGGATGAGACTCTAAAAAATGCTGCAATGATAAAACTTAGGTACTAAATGTTTACCTGGACGTTTCACTACAAGCAACATCAACTTTGGCATAAGGATGAATAAGGACAAAAAAATGAGTGGCAAATAAATTTAATCGTATTCACCTAACAATTGAGTTATGAATGATTCTCAATAAACATTCAACAGATCACTTGCTCCGGATTGTCAAAAACCAACTCAAGAGCAGCCATGAAAGAACAATTGACTCCAGTTTAGATTTCGAAAGATATTTATCGTGGGAAAAAACACTAAATGCAGCCAATTATTCAGTTTGGAAGCAATTAGATTCAATTATATTTTCCATCAGATGATCGCAGCATAGATTACTTACATATTCGACACTAAAGGAATTGGATGCTTCGAGTAATTCTAGAGCATTGTTCTCTTCAATCTTGATGGCGCTTGTGTAGCTGTAATCTATGATAAACTTTACATTCACTGTGAAGTTTACAGTCTTTCCAGCTGGCCATTGACAATTACTCATAAGGTCACCAGTAAACAATGCATCAATACAGTGACAATAAGGGAGAGAATCAGCTAAGGGCTTTCATCTTGTGCACACCAGCCACGATTTTTACATCACATATTTAATTTTTATTTCGATGATTGACAAGGTCTTCGAGATGTAGATTGAATGGTAGTAATTGCAAAAACCAAATCTACTTCTTATATGACTAGAACAAGTTCTTCCCATTCGTTAATTTTTAAATTGTATCGCTCAACTGTTAGAAGATGACCATTGTTAAGAGAATTACCAAATGCTATTAATGAATCAATTCCAATGCTAAAAATATAAATAAACTAAAGAATATTGTCTGTTCACTCATTTCACCATGGAACGATGTCTTATTTGACTTGTGAAACACGAAATAACAAGTTCAATCAAATGAATGTCTTTAACAAAATTAACTGACCATCAACATGAGATAACAGCATGAACTAATTTTCACCATCATTGAATTAATTTCATTCGAAACTGTACTACAGAAACGCCTTAACACCCGATACATGAAATCTGGTGAGTAGATGAGTAAGTCAACATCGAATGTTCAAAAAGGATGAAAAGAGTTCTAATAAAATTCAGTCAATAAGTGTACATGAAAGAACAGTTGACTCGTCAAAAAAGCCTCAGACAAGTAAAAGTCTCCACACAGACTGCGAATTGACAAAGAAAGAAGTGTATGAGTGTCCAAAAGTGCAACTGAAGCTCAGTAAGTCAAGTGAAAAAGAAAAAACGACTGAAGGATGTAACTGCATCGAATCATCCACATGAACAAGGAGGAAGTGAAAAAAAAGAAATAAAGGAAAAGAAAGAAGAAAAAAGTTATTTCCGATTTACACAGAAACATTGACCCAAATAACAAGGTAAACATTGAATCAGGTAATTGAATTATCCAAGCACAAAGAACAAAGTAAACTGTATTTTTATTTCAAATTGACAGGACAAATAAAATGTAGGTCAACTGATTGATCATTCTCAAAGTGACATCTTGTTAAACGTTATTTCCATCCTCAAGTGGTAACAACAATTAAGTTGATTTAACTTATTCACAAGAATAAACAACAAGTTGATCCATCAACAAGAACAGACACAAACAGACAAATACACTTACAAGAGATAAAATGTTGTATAAAACAATTGACAAGATGATTTAGTTAAACATGTCAGCAAACAACAAAGTAAATTGTAATCTTAATCACCAAAGAACACACTTATCAGAAGGATTCATATTATCATTAGGATTGCATTTAAAAGCATTGGCAAATGCATTAAAGTTACCAAGTGGTAAATTAGCTCGATATTTTGAAGGACAATGTGGATCATTTTGTATAATTAGTCTTAATTTTTCTGGTCTAATCATACCACACCAATTATTGCCATGTGAAATAAAAAACAATTGTTCAATATTGAATTGTGTTAAATGAGGTAATTGTTGTTCACCATGTTGACCATAACGATTAAAGTATGCACGATAAGCTTGTCTAATTCCACCACAATCAGCAATATTTTCACCTAAAGTTGTTAAACCATTAAGATTAAGATTAACACTTTTATCAATAATTGAACCATATTGATTGACTAAACACAATGATTTTCCTTCAAATCTAACCAATGTATCATTAGTCCACCAATTAACAAGGTTACCATTTTCATCATATTGTGAACCTTCATCATCAAATCCATGTGTAATTTCATGTCCAATAATTGAACCAATTCCAGCATAATTGATATATTTAGGTCGAGATGAATTAAAATAAACACCTCGTAAAATAGCAGCAGGAAATGTAATTGTATTTTGTGTAGTATCATAAGCAGCATTAACTAAAGCAGGTGACATTGGCCATTCATATTCACTATCAACATTTGTTGATAATTTGTTCAATTGATCTTTCATGACAATTCGTTTCATTCGCCAAACTAAATCAATAGGTGTTTCATCCAATGTATCATTAACTAAACTATTGTTAATATTCCAAGTAAAATTAAACATTAAATCTAAAAGTGTATCATTTTTAATCCAATCAGGATAACCAATATTAATTTTCATCTTTTCAGCTTTAATAATTGATCGTTTTTTAGTTTGTTCATCAATCCAATTATTTTCATTAACCATATCATGAAACTATTTAAAACATCAGTAATAATTTCATAAGCAATTAATTTATCTGCTTGTGTAAATTCACCATCAATATAAATTCTACCAATTAACATAGGTACATTTAATCGTAATAATTCAGAACATCGTTCTTTCATCGAAGGTGTAATTTGTGTACCTTGTTGTATTGTAAGAAAATTTAATTCATATTTTTTAAATTCTTTTGTTGACATAAAACCAATTGATTGAATACATCTCCAAATGATATAATATTTAATTATTTCATCGTCAAATTGTCTATATATTAAAGGTAAATTAACCAAGTAAGGTAAATCATAGACAACAATAGAATCATTTTCATCAATTAGTTTGATATTATTATAATTATCAGTTAAATTAACAAGTGTATTAATTAATTGAACCCAATTAAATGAACTAATTGATTCTAATTCTTTCAAAGTAATTTCTTTGATACTTTGACGATGATTTCTTCGAATTTCCAAAGAAGTCGTAACATTAGCCAATGAAATTTCCAGTTTAACAATATCATTGACAATTGATTCAATAGATTGATTATCTTTATCAATAACATTTATCATGTTAAATGTTGACAAGATAAACATTTTATATGCAATAACAACATCTTTAGCTTTAACATCGTTATCCATGGAGATTAAATCAATCCGATCAATACCAAAAGTTGGTGCATCAAGTGATATAACAAATTTATTTGTATTCAATGGATTAGGAAGAATGTTCAAGGATAAAATAAATGGTTCACCTAAAGTTAAAGCAAGTATTAAAGATTTTCGATTAACATTTACTGGCCAATTGATGATGTAGTTTAAATATCGATTTAACGGATCATATGAAAGTGATTCCAAGTATGATTCATTTGTACATCCAACATACAATTGACGAATAAAGGACAATGAAGATGATGATGAAGATGTTTTATTAACATGATTAATCATTAAATCATGTATAATATTATCAACATCATCACGTATGATATCAAAAGTATTTAATCTTGATTTATCAGGTGGAATTTTATGATATTTACTAAAACCATCACATGTGAATGTATAAAAATCATCACATGGATTAATCGATAAATTGATATTTTTTAAAATATATGATGATTCAAATTGACATTCATTTGTCATACAAATATCTGTTGATCAAAGTGAAAGTTAAAATTAATTTGTTAAGAAAGTAAAAACTTTTTGTTGTTTGTTTGTTAAACTTACTTGATTTAATAAATGATTTGATTGAAAAGTGAACAATAATGATGATAATAATGATTAAGATAAGTACATTAATTGTAATTATTGAAGATTTTTGTAAAAAAGTTAATTTATTCCATTTATTTAAAATAAAGTTAGAACAAAAGTTTTTATTTTTATCATCATTATTTCTATTTATTTGTACTTGATTATGTGATGAAGAAGAAGTAAAGTCATTAGGATGATCATTACATTGATAAATATCAAAGTAGGATGAAGTAGAAGTAGAAGATGAAGTAGGAGATGATGATACAACGGGTAAAGAAGTAGAAGGATTCATTGTAAGATCGATCGATTCTTCAACATCATCATCATCATCAACAAGGTTATTCGATTTGTTCATTCTCTTTTAACAACCTTCTTGTTTTCGTCTTTTTTTCCCGACTTTCTACAACTCGAACATGTAACAAGGGATAAAATCAAAGTGTCTATTCACATGGGACTAACATGTATCTTCATGAGTCCAAGTTATTTCATCATCATCATCATCATCATCATCATCATCATGAAGTGATATTGTAGCAATGAAATGATGAAACAATCGAAAAGAAACAGAACAACAACAAGAACAAGAACAATCTTACATCAAGTAAACACAGAGAGAAAAAAACACAACTTAACTCGTCAACATCACAAGTTTGAGTGTTAGTAGTATTTCGGTATTTTTTCCTTTTGACAAGATGAGACAGATGTCATGTTACTTGTTGACCCTGTCAATTGAAATTCGAGACTGAGCAGTTGACACTCACAAACACACACATGAAACTAACAAACATTATACACAGCAACAAGATAACTTGACAATTGAACTAATCTTATTGTTCAAAGTTATTTTGCCCAAAGTAATTCATCAAACAAACAGCACACAAACTGCCAATGAAAAAAGTATACAATCAAGTGAAATAAATTATTTTCCAGGTAACAGAGTAACAATAACAACAACAATAACAACAACAACAACGGCATCACCTTGACAATTACATTATATATTGTCATTGAATTGATGATGATAACTTTACATCATGCACTCATGTACATTAATGTGATTACCATTAGCACTTAAGTTAATTGTATCTCTTCAATCATCATCATCATCACCTAAGTTACCATTACAATCATCGTAAATCGTGCAAAGGAAGAAAGCAACAAAAAGTGAATGACATGTAATATAATTTATCAAGTGAATCAAATGAAATTAATGATCAAAATGATCAAAAATTTCTTTTTTAAGATAAAATATTAAAAAGTAAACTTCTTTTTTTCATTTGATATTTACTTTTTAATGTATACAAAGTTTGTTCAAATCATTCGATGATTAAATTTTTGTCATTCTAATTGTATTCATTGATTTATAATACATCATATGATTAACAATTGATCAAAGAGTGTGTCATATAATTTTATTTGTCTCTACAGTGTCATTAAGCAGTTCACACGATGTTGATGATCATGTTGTTGTTGTATTGGTTGTTCATCTTCTATTATTGTCCATTGTGAAAGTAGTGAGTACAGTGCATCATCATTTAATTGATCAAGTGAAATATTTTCCTTTGTCACCCAAGTGATACATTGGTCAACATTGATAAAAAGGGCAAACAATTAACTTGAAGGTGACAACATTTCAACCAAACAATTCAATATAAGTAAAAGAATGTGGCAAAGAAAAGAGTAAAAAACGTCATCAAATCAATTGACGATGATCGTGCATCGAGTTCTTTCTCAGTGTATTTGACAGAACATTCTTAGTACATCTTAACATTTACCAATGAAATTGATCTTATCTTTTATATCTACCTTGTTGATGATTCATTCATTTGTCATTAATATTGTTCCTCAATCAACAATGTAAAGTGAAGCAAAAAAATTTATCTTCTTTTTTTTCGAGGCAGTTATCAATTACATCATCATTATTATTATCCATTGTACGTGGGTAAGTATGTAAGTAAATGTTGTAATGTTGTTGTTGTTGTTGTTGTTCTTAAAGTATGTTACATTTGGCATGTGGACTATTTCTACGTGTAGATGAGATACGTCCACTAAGAGTATGATCATTAGTATGATCAATATCTTTATATTTATCATGTTCATGATCTTGTCGTGAGTGTGATGATATAATATATTCAAACATTCGATGGATTCTCCAATGATACAATGCAGAAACTTCCCAATAAGATGATTTCCATTGTTTACGTACCATTGCAGCTAATTCTTTGAAAGCAGGTGGTGGTTCCATATGATGATGATCATGATGATGATGGTGATGATGATGATGATGATGATGATGATGATGGTGATGATGATGATTATTATTATTACGATTAAGATGATAATTTGAATGATAAGAATTACTATGATGATGATTACGATGATGATGACTTTGATGATGATGACGTACAGAACTTAGTGCATTAATTATTTGATGATTATTAGATGAATTAATGACAAGATCTAATTTATTACCGACAAAATAGAAAACTGGAGTTTTTTGCATATTACGATGTTCAAGAACTTGATCTCGAATTAATTTAAGATATTGAAACGTGGCTAAGATAAAAATAACAACAAGAAGAATAGAAAATGGTCAATATTTCAAGTGAACAATAAAGTAGTGTTCAAGTAAAGTGTGTACAATAGACAATTGAAAGACATACCAGGTGAAGTCAAGTCAAATATTAACAAGTAACCATCTGCCGATCTCAAAGCAGCACCACAAAATCCTGAAAGTTCTAATATTGAAGTAGCATTGGGCATGTGAGTGATCCTGGGCATTTCGACCACCTGAGGGAAGAAAAAGAAAAAGAACAAGAGGACAGGATGTTATTTATTCAGGATGAATTGTTATTTCAACAAGTTAAATCCAAATAAATTAACAACAGACAGAAAGAAGATAGAACAAGTAAAGTAAAGTAAAGTAACAAAGTATATCGAATGAAAAGAACTAACCTTTACTTGATATACAGTGTCTTTTAGTAGGCAAGAAAAAGAATAAGAATGTGTTCCAAGTTCATTTTCATGAGCAGCTTCTTTACTGGCAAGTGACGGGTTGAGAGTGTAAAAAGTACTTGAAAGAAATGATTCGATGAGAGTTGTTTTCCCAACACCAGAAGCGCCAATGACGACCAATTTTACTGTCATTAACTGCATAACCCAACCTTCTAGTTGTATAACAACGTAGACACTTGATCATAGTCTGTGTTCCGTTCAACAGTCCACAGAAGTAGTAAAAGTAAAAGTAGAGGAGGAAGAAGAAGAAGAAGTAGTTGTGATAGTAATGTGTTGTTCTTCTTGTAATACTAGTAGAACTCGTTGTACTGATAGTTGATCAATCGACTTGTGTATCATTTCATTTCATTTCATTGACAGTAGATGATGAGATAAGTCACAGTAGAAGATACCAACTGCAACATGAAGAAAAAACAGTAACAAAAAGATGAGGTAGACAAGTACACAGCATAGAACACAGAATACAAATAATGCAATTAGATTTTAGTTCTAGTCGAGCAATTAATTTGAATGAAAAATAATTATCAAAGTACATTCAATGAGTTAAATTAACGTATCAAGTGAAATATGCTTCAATGGTTCTTAGATGAGTGTGTAAGAGAGAGAGACACACACACATACACAGACAAACTCACACTAACACAGAGAGACAAGAGAGAGAGAGAGAGGCAAAAATGTATGTGTGTATATGTGTTGGAGAGCAAAAAGACTGTGTAGTTCGTACACACTTTCTCACACAGTCAGTGTATATATATATGTGTGTGTATATGTGTGTGTGTGTGTGTGTGTGTCTGTGTATGTGTGTATATGTGTGTACAGTGTAAGACACAAGAAAGAGAGAGAGAGGAGAAAAGGGAAATGAGAAAAGGAGTAAAAGGAGAGAAAGAGAGACTCATGTGCTCCAATGGTCATGGCTGTTCCAAAAAATCAATGCACTTGCGGAGTACAGAAGCGATCGATTGACTCTCAGCAACTCAGGTGGATCCATACACACAGCCAAGAAAAGGACCCGAAAGAGAAAACACACACTCACACCACCAACATTCAACATTCTTCTTGCTCACACCATCCACGACGGGGTAAAAGAGGAAGAGAAGATGAAGAGAGAGAGAGAAAGAGGGATGAGAACACACATCAGCTCATCCAAAGAATCATGCGGATGAGGGTGCGTACATCGCCCCTTTAAATCAACTCAACTTCCAACAGTTTCTCTCTTTCACACACAGTCACACACATAGACGTAGACAAGAACATCTTTTCCACATGTTAATTTCTTTTTATTTCTTCAAACAGCATACACATGTTTAAACAGCATAATATGAAATATATTTAATGAAAAATACATCTTCATCATCTTTGCATCTTTAATTGATGGTGAAATTTTAGATATATTTGTTATATTTCATTAAACTTTTAAATTTTTTCTATTTTTACTTTGTCGTGGAGAGTAAAGATAACCATTAGAATCAATTTTCTTCAATGATTTAGACTTTTTGAATAAATAATCAATTTGACATTTACTTGATTTACAAGGTGATCGAAAATTTTTACAATCTAACCATTTCAATGATTCAAGTGATGGCAATGATGTAATGATGTCATATAAAATGAAATATTCTTTAGTATTCATATCTTTGAGTGAAAGTTCTGTTAAATTTTTGCAATATTTTGTCAACAATATTAATATATCACCAACAAGAGCATTTTTAGCAACGAATGAAAATTTCTCCAATTTGTGTCCAATGATATTTAAAGTATAGTTGAAATCATAAACTGTTTCTGATCCAACCAATTCACCAGGTTTCAAATGAATAGTTAATTCAGTTAATTGATCAAGTTGAGATAAATATTTGAAGGAATCAAGTGAAGCACCCATGAGGATGACAATATTTAAATTTTTAGAATGACTTGTAAGAATGTTGACTTCATCTTTGGTAAGATGCCAAACGACGATACGTTTTAAATTGACCATTTGACTTAGACAATTAGCCAGGACATTTCGATCGGCAATGTTAATTGAAAAAGAAGTAAGTTGTTGACCCATCAATGACCAAAGTTGATTGTACTTGACTTTATCCTTTTCAGTAGCTGGTTTGACTGAATTTTCACGTAAAAGTAATTTCAAACAAGTCAATTTAGGTGCCAAACGAATCAATCTTAACAATTCTACAACCAATGTACTGTATGATATATTTGTAATATAAATATGTAAACTACTCAATTGTGATTTACCTTTCATAAAGGTAACATAGTTCTTGACAAATTTCAATGCTTCTTTAGAGACCAAATCAAATTCACAAATTTGTTGACATCGTTGAGACAATCGTTTGGCAAAGTTCATTTGTGATTGAGGAAGAATCATTAGATGATTCAAAATAGGTACAGTTGATTCATTTGCCATTGCATTTACGAGATCCAATCGTTTTAAATTTTGACAAGAAAGAATAAATTCAATAATTTCATCGTTTGTGTTGAAATTTTCTTCAAAATCCATTTTACAATTAATTTCTCGAATCATGGAATAAATTGCATTTTCAAATCGATTACAAACTTTTCTCAAAATTAACTGAGTACCAATGTCACATTTTGAGAATATTTCAACAATCATTTCATTTGGTAGGTTGTTGAATCCATTGATTTGACTTTTTTTATCTTCATTATAACTTGAAGTTGAGAGTCGACGCTTTTTTCCATTTGGTTCATTAAATTGATTGGCTTTTCGAAGAGCAAGTCTTTTTTTTTTCAAACAGCACTTGTTCTTGATTATTATCGATCGACCATTTCTTAATTCCATCCTTGAATATATGATGATGATGTTAATGACAAGTTTAAACTAAAGAGATCATAACCAATGGTGTTTCTTTAACTTGGTCAGACGAACTGTGTCTCAAGTCTCCCACTTTAAAGCGTCAACCTTTGTCTCCAGATGGCGTTACATCGTTTCAAGTCATTTTTCACAGTTTCAAGTCTTAAGGTGCAAGTAAAGTTAGGTCTAACAGTAAGGCAGAGCGTTAAAATTGTTGTCATTTGGCTCACTATTCATGTCCTTGTTTTTTTTCTTTTTCATATTTTTTTTCTTACTCTTTTTGATCATATCAGTCAGTTCATCACAAGTTGTTTAACAACAGTATTGTTACTTTTGTTGTTTCTTCAAATGGTAACACACACAAAAAAAGACATTTAAAATACTCATACATTTCTTCGCCAACTGACATACTCATACTCACACTTGCACATAAGACTTCATCATAAGACGAGTCATCCTGTCCCAGGTAAGTTGTGACAAGTAGTTACAAACAACAACACCAACAAGAAGATCAACATCGACAGTAACAACAGTAATCATCATCATCAACCAATTGGCGTACCCGCCCCTTCTTAACAATAAAAGCTAAATACACTGAAAATACGGGCCCTGGACGCTAGAGAACAAAGACAAGCGAACCACCAGTGAGCGGGATCCTTGGCATTTACTTGCTGTTCACTCTATCGTTTGGCCTGTTGTTTCTCTTTGCCTGTGTGTGTGTGTTGTGTTACATTATTTTATTTACCATCAACCAAGTATTATTTTATCCATCACATCAAATTACCAACACTTGAATTGTCAACCATGAACACTGATCCATGTAAGTTAATAAATAACTGACCCTTGGTCATCTACCCTTCAATCTACCTTGATTATTTTTAACCCCCTGTTGTTATTGTTATTGTTGTTGTTGTTTCGCCTCGTTGACCATGAAACACAATAGTCAAGTCATCACTGTACTGTAACTTCCTTGCTTGTTTGACTTTTATCGATTTATTTAGCGGTTTCTTCACTTACTCCAACGATGTATCGTTAAGGCGTTGACCACAAATTCACTTGAATTGTCATTTCCTGGTTTTGTTGTTTTTTCTTCTCTTGTTGTTGGTATTTCATACTGTTACTACGACACTTAATTTAAGTGTCAAACTGTAAGCAAACAGGTCACAATTGTATTCTACTTTTACTTGTTCACAATTGTATACAATTGAATGATAACACTATTGACAAATAGTAATTTTTTTTTGTCCTCACTAACCGAAATAACTGTATACAATTGTATGTATTTCAAACTACTATTAGTTAGCCAACTGTTCTGTGTCCTGTGTCTACCTGCCTGTCTGTCTGTTTCTCATCTTGTGGATGTGTGTGTGTGTGTGTAGATTTGTTTCTATTATGACTGTTGATCGACAAAAGTTCATTTCAAGTTGGTGGATACAAGTGGAGGCGGACAAGTTTTATTTAACTCTAAAAAGTTCACTCAACATTCTATGCGTCAACCTGTTGCATCAATTATCTTGGTAGAAGGTTGAATTTAGCTTTTGACCTCCCACTTTCAGTTAGTCCAATGTGAGTCCAGTTTGGTGGATGCGGATGAGACTGTTGATGTTTGACCTGTTTGAACTTGCTTAGAGTGGTTTATAAAAGTTCAATCCTTCCACACATCCTTTGGACAGTTGTATTTTGTATTTCACCGTTAAAACATTATTGTGTTTCTTTTAATTCTACTCTTAAACTTCCTCATCATCAAATACTCTCATGGCTATATTATCAACTAACAAAGGTAATACTTCTATTTCTCATTTATCATCTTCAGGTGAATCATCTAAACGTCATTCCAAAGGTGGTCTTGGTTATGATATTGTTCTAGAAGAACCACGAGCTGAATCACCAATCAAAATGGCTGTACTTACACCAAATAAACAAATTTCAGCTGAAGAAATTGCACGAAAATTAAAAGAAGCTGATGAACGTCGTGCATCATATGAAGCTGCTAAAATCAATTCAATGAAACAAAAAGAAAGTCATATTGAAGAATTAAGTAAAAAGCGTTCTGAATTTGATGCTAAATTTAAAGAATTAGCACGTGAAAATGTTACCAAAAAAATGGATACATACAAAGAAAATCGTGAAAATTATATCAAATCAATACAAGATAAAAATCGTGATCATGTTCTTGCAGTTGAAACTAAACGACGACTTTCAGTTGATGAATCTAATCGTTTGTCAGAACAAATTGCTAAAAAATTAGATTCAGCTGCTGGTGCTCGTGAATTACATATTCAAGCATTACGTGATCGATTGAAAGAACATGAAAAACATGTACAAGATGTACGACTTCAACTTGAAAATCAAACAGAAAAATTAAAAGAATCACTTGAAAGTAAATTGAAAAAAGCAACTGAAAATCGTGATGCGATATTGAAAGAACTTCAAGACAAAATTCAAGATCAAATGAAACACATTGAACAAGTTCGAGTGAACAAAGAACGTGTTGCTGCTGAATCATCTAACTGAATATCAATTCAACGTTGATCTGTCATTAAACGTGACAACAATTGATTGATTTCAACACTTCATAACAATATATGTACTCTCTCTTTCTCTCTTATTCATTCACTTATGTGCACTTACACAAACTTTTATACTTTGTCACTTTCGTCCACTTCGTACAACTTCTCAAGGTTCTCACAATGATTTTTCTTTTTTTTTCTTTGCTTTTTTTGTATCACCAAATGCGAATAAAGATTTCACTTGAAATTACATTTCGCTGTGTCCTTTTCATTTGTATCAAGTTGATGACTCTCAAGTACTTTCAACTACACAACAAGCATCATCTCAAGCATTCACCAATGATCATCTCCATCAACATCGACTATCAAACACAACATGTTCATGTTAAATGTTTGAACTTGACGATGTTTCACTGACTCATCCTCGACATTCTGACCAAGTAAAACTGGCCACTCAACTTTCAACCACCGATTCGGTCACACTATCGTGCGTTAAACTTCACACCTCAGTGCTAGTAAACAAGTCAAAACTATGATGAATGTCTCATTCAAGGTTTTCCTCGAGTCAAGTAAATTCCTGGTGCTCCAGTGTGATGATCTTTGAACTAATAGTCAATTTGACTATTTACAAATACGGTTTGCTTGTTGCATGTAGTGGATGTAGCAACTTCAACTTTAAGTTGTTATAAATCAGTATACATCCTTGGTCCTAAAGTAGCCACAGGAAATAGCTGACATCCTCGATTTACCCAACAAAAAGAAACTTGTGGGTAATTTGAGTGATGGTCAAAAGCGTCGAGTGTCATTGATTCATTCACCTTCTCTTTCGATCTTAGACCTGCTGAAAGTCAGTGTTGATCCGGTACTCCGACAGGTAAGTTGTGAGTCACTGATCAATCGTAACATTTATCTCAATGTAACATTGTCTTTTTATTACAGTCCATTTGGGACTATTTAGGGGAACAATTTCATACCAACACATTACATTGCTTGCTCATCAATTGACTCATCAATCCTATCAAATATACTGCACCATTGTAATAAGTGATACAAGATGATGCAATGAGATCGATTAGTTCTTATTCCTTAGACGAAAGTTATTAAAAGATGTATAATGATTATGATGAGTGAAGATGTTGATGTACGAGCACACATTGAGATAAATTTCAACCAAAGAGGTAAGAAAGAGTGTGCAAAAG
This sequence comes from Hemileia vastatrix, assembly GCA_030280995.1. Classification (NCBI taxonomy): domain Eukaryota; kingdom Fungi; phylum Basidiomycota; class Pucciniomycetes; order Pucciniales; family Zaghouaniaceae; genus Hemileia; species Hemileia vastatrix. Next base: position 86,251 of record JASXTE010000082.1, read on the forward strand.
CTTGCACACTCTCAATTTGACTCTTCATTAGATCTGAATAAGGTCTGATGATGACAATAACAACAATAACTACAATAATAACATAAAGTTAAACTCATCGTTAAGTATGAACAAAGCTAATGGATTCTCTGACTTTGTATCGATGTTAAGGTAACATGCGATTAGAACTCCTGTTCTACTGAGACATGCATGACAGTGAACAGCAGCTCAATGATGATAAAAGATCATTAGATGATCATGATGAAGTTCAAAAGTAAACAAAAAGGAAAGAAAAGGTCAACTCAATGCAAGTATAAATATTACCATCCTTCATCAACAGCAAAAGTCATTACTTCAACCATATCAAGCAGAAAATTAATATCATCAGGTGTGTAATCTTTTCATTTGAAGTTGTTTAAGCATTTCTCATTAGTGTTGGTGAATCAGATGGGAATTTATTTGTTAAACTGTAATCACAATGAGCATGTTCACCTGGTTCTTGTAAATTGATGAAAGTGTTGGTATTTTCACTGTTACAATAAATAGATCGATCAATCAGTCAAATTATCACAATCGATTGGATCATGATGTTCGAATGAAAGTTCTGATCGAATTGAACTGTATGATGATGCAGATCACTATTTAACGAGTGATAATTGATTGCTTTTAATAATTCTATCAACATTGTTGATGGGTGGTACAAGTTGATGTGACATAACACACACAATGAACATCAACGCACATCTAAACACACATGACAATGACAAAGACAAGATAAAACGTGAAACACTGAACAAGAGAGAGAAGAGATGAAAATGTTGATTTAAATTTCATTTTATTCGTGAATTTCCGACAGGTTGACAATTACAATTGACTTTGAGGTCGATTGAACTTTTTCGCATTGGGTACTAATGATCATATGTGTTTATTTAGTGTGTGTTATGTTTTCACATGCATCTGTCGGGGTCGTCATCAAGATGTCGACTTTTACGACAACTCGACACATCATTACATACTTCAAAGAAAAACTTTTGTCACAACACAAAATAACAGCAAATTTTTATTCTTTCTCCTTTTAATCTTCTTATCACAACTCGATGACCGAAATTCGATACTTTGATGAGTTGACAATTAATTAACGAAGGATTGAATAAAACTTAACTCATTGGTTGAAAAGTGTGCATTGGTGGTTAATTGATACCTTTCACTGTTCATCAGTTGATGTGTCTGTGTTCATGTGTTTGAATTGTTGAGAAGGTGTGTGTAGTTTACTGTGGACACAAAGTATATGTATCAACATTACCAAGGATAATGTTTATGATGAAACTTGACCTGAACCGTACCAGTCGGTGATGCAGATGTAACTAGGATGGACCAGGTGAGTTAATCAAAGTAACTTGAATCAACTTAATCAACAGTAGAATAACAACAATAATACTTTAATGTCAGTTAAAATGTAATTTACGAGATATTTTAACCTACTTACAGCAATCATATCATTTATATTTTTCACTGTTACTGTCACAACATCATCATCATCATCAACAACAACAACAACAACAACAACAACAACAACAACAACAACAACAAAAACACTTGTGCATCAGAAAATGTTGTATTTTCATCCACCCTAATTTATTGTATCATGGTGTGTGTGTAACCTTCAACTTGATATATGTATCATATTTCAGGTCATTTGGTCAAAAAACAAATAATATTCATTTGCTAATGACTTGTTGATTGTGAATATTTCAACCAGATCAATTGGTGGCTCTCATGTTGCTGTCAGCTGTTCAAATCGTTCAGGTCAAACGTGGGTGATGTTGATGATGTTGCTGTTGTTGAGGAAAACAATTTGTTGTTACTTTCAACACATTTATCCTTACCACTAAGTCAATTCAAATTCAATCATCAACATATAATTGATTTTACGGTAAATTTAACAATATCCTTTGCTGGGTGTGTTTGCGTTTGTGTTTCATGTGATTATTTATTGTTCTTATATACCTTGTAACTTGTAATGGTGAAGAATACAACTATCAATTCCATGGTACCAATTGGTGATGCTGAAAAAGGTAAAAAAATATTCATTCAAAGGTGTGCTGAATGTCATACAATTGAACAAGGTGGTCAAAATAAAATTGGTCCAAATTTGTATGGATTAATTGGTCGTAAAACAGGATCAGTACCTGGATATTCATATACATTAGCAAACAAATCAATGAACATAATATGGACACCAGAAAATTTATATCAATATTTAGAAAAACCACGACGAATGATACCTGGAACTAAAATGGCGTTCAATGGATTAAGAGATCCACAAGCAAGAGCTGATGTCATTGCGTATATCAAGTCAATGAGTCCATAGAATCATCATTTGAAGTAGTTTTTATTGATGTATCTCATTGTAATTGATTTAATAGATTAGAATAACAAATTGTAATCAATGGATTGATGATTTGTAAATGAATTTTCACAGCGTCATGTGATGATGCAATTGTTGCAATTAACTTTTCCTGTCATTGCGCGAGCTTAAGAAACTTACAACGAGTAAATACAAGTTAAATAGGCGACAAATAAAAGAATTAATTTTGTAAATGTTGTTCATGAACAAGGGTAACTTTTGTATGAATGTCCATGGTAAAGTTGGAAGGACAAAAGATTCTGCTACTGAATGTCTCATACTCTGTGTCATCAGCTGATCGTCAGGATGGCCGAGCGGTCTAAGGCGCCACGTTCAGGTCGTGGTCCACTCTGTGGGCGCGAGTTCGAATCTCGCTTCTGACATATTTTTTTTTCTTCTTCAAATGACTTAAATGATGATTATTTAAGTTAAAGTGAATAATTTGACAATGATAAATTAATTTACCCTGTTAACATGAGTCAAGTTAACTTGATGGTATGTTTAAAATGGTTATGTTTACACTAATCACCCAGGGAAAGTAAAGTTTATTGGACTTCCGTTTTGTTCTGTCTTCTTAACATCAGCTTAACAGTTAAAAGAACTTTCACGCCGCCTAAAGAGACAAAATACAACAACAACAGACTATTTTTTTCTGTCTGTGTGAATGTTTAATAAAGAAGACAAGAAAGTTAAAGAAAACGACAAAAGAGAAAAGATGCAGCTGAATGATGAACTTTAAACATTTTAAACTTGTTCTTCCTTCTCGATCGAAAAAAGTCGATTTCCCACCAATTTCATCATCATCATCATCATGACCATTTGTTCTGTCGTTAAAACATCAGCTTAACAGTGAAAGGAACTCGATGATGCCGCTCAAGAGACAAAATACAACAGACAGTTTTTATCCTGTCGAACGTATTTGGACAAATTCGATTCTTTCTCTCTTCTCTCTGTGTGTATGTTTAATAAGGAAGGAAGAGAAGGAAACTTCGTACAAACGGAAAAGAGAAAAGATGCAGCTGAATCACTTTTGGCGTGAGTTGTTCTTTTCTTATCTTTCACAGTCTCAACCATTCAATAGTAGTTATTGGTAGTTAGAACAGTTGAAGAAAAAAGTAGGAGGAGGAGAAGAAGAAGAAAGTCGAATATGTGTTGAGATAATCTGTTCATTTTTTCCTTTCCCATGTGTGTGTGTGTGTGACTTCATAAACACATTTAACTGCAACCATTACAAGTGATAACATCACACAATTTTCAATAGACAATTATGTCATCACGTAATAATTGTTCACTTGTTCAATCAAATGGTCGACATTATAATCGTTCAGCAGCGAATGAAAGAGAAAGAAAACGAATGCAAAGTTTAAGTAAAGTAAGTTCTAAAGTGATCAACATTAATTATATGATGTAATAATGATAACAACAAAATCACTTTGACATTTATTTTCAGGCATTTACAACTCTTCGTTCAGTAATTCCATGGATTCCGAGTGATACTAAATTATCTAAATTGGATACATTGACGGCAGCAATTGAATATATTCATTGGTTGGATCAAATACTTTCATCGTCCAATAACATTGATGAGTCACATGAACAACAACAACAACAGAATGTCATTCAATCAATTGCTCAGAATAGAAAAGTAAAGTACAAGTACATTGTTATATTTTCATTTGATTATTTATAGAAAGTAAAGAGAAGAAAACATTGACATTTACTTTGATTCATCTTGATAATGATGAACCTATAGTTACCGTCATCAATGAACGATGATAATCAATTAATCAAAAGTGAATGATTATTTTTTTCCTTCTCAACTTGTTGAAGTTGATTACAACAGTTTAAAAGTAATCAACCTACACAACATCAGTATCATCTCAATGTGTACCGGTTGTGTTAATTCATTTTTTTTTCTTTTCTCATTTCATTACAGACATGGTTAAGTTCAGTTAAAGGAACTACCAAATGGAGGCGATTCAACTGTACTGCGATCGTTGACCGGCATCAAGTAAAAAAGAATCATCATCATCATCATCATCATCATCATGGACAACCACCAACACTAAAATCATCACAAGTATTACCATTAGAGGAAACAGTTAAACGTACAGAAAGATCATCTTATCCACGCGTCGATCATCTTCATTCATGTCCATCATCAGAAGATGTAGATGATTCACTGCGAGCATCATATCATGAATCAAGTTGCAGCAATTCATCCTACTCAGGTCATATCACTTGTTGCACGGATACAATTTGCAAATGTGATGATGGAGTGGTCATTACTGACACCAATCAAAATAGAACCATCACCACAACTAATACCACCAACAGATTATCATCTAATCAACAACAACAGCAGCAGCAGCAATTGGAGCAACAATGGAAAATGAGATGACACACAAACAGAGATGAACAAACAAACAAACAGATCAAAGAGTAAATTGGTAGAAAGGCCCGATTTTTTATAATCCTTAATAGTCAGCTATATTATAGTACAAATCAAATATGAACAAATGAATCGTGTGTCAAGTGAAGGGTGACTCAGTGTGTATGGTTGATTTGTTTGTTTGTATGTTTTGTATGTATTTGTATGTATGTTGTTGTTTTGCATTTGCATTTGACAGAGAAGAGAAAAGTCAAAGAAAAAAAGGAAAAAAATATTGACAAAATTGACTGCAGTTGTAATTGTCATAAAATGGTGAAATTACAAATATAAACCAGTTAAAGGTAACCAAAAAAAAGAGTCAAGAAGGAGAAGAAAGAAGATAAAGATAAGATGAGGTACAGAAAAGAAGAAAAGATGAGAAATATGTATCCATTTTGTAATTTCAATGGTTCATTGACAATTAAATCTGTCGGTAAATTTGTCAAGTGAAGGAAAAAAGAAGAACAAATTAATTTTCCAAAGATTTCATCATCATTATCATCATCATCATCATTCAATATTGAAATAACTTGAATTGACATTATTTCCATATAAATTTGTCATCATAAATGTTGTTTGTTGTTTAAATCCATTGAATCTTTGTACCTGTACCTGTTGCTGTTATCTAATTGATAAATTATCATAATCATTGTGTCTTATTGAAGAGACATTAAGATTAATGATAATAATTCAATTGTTGTATGTAGTAAGTCATTATTGTGTTAATATTCACATTGTTAACATGTGAATGAAAAAAAGGAGGGATAAATTTACAAGAATTCATTCAATATCTTGTAAATATGTGATGTCAATTTTAAAATGTCAAAGAGAGAGAGAGAGAGATGTTAGTGTCAGTGTTTGTGAATGTTAATGTAAATGTAAATGTTGAAGTGGGTGTAGATGTGTTTGTTGTAGAGATGTATGATGATGATCTAAGGCATGAGGACTTTTTTCTGTTTTGCTTTTGAAGTGGACCTCCTTTTGGATGATGAATTAATTGCTGTTGAAGTAGAATTAGATGTATTTCCACTTGTAACAGTTGTAGCAGCTAATGATACATTAGATGATGTACCATGATGTGTGGTAGATGTTGTTGATGAATTACCTTTACGAGTTCGTTTATTTGGCCTCTGAATTTTGAGATCGCTTTTGTTGTTGTTGTTGTTGTTGTTGTTATTATTATTATTTTTATTATTGTTGTTATTACGATAGTGATGTGAAGATGTTTGCTGGGAATTAGTAGTCATATCATTAGGAGTTGATGTTGTTGAAACATGTAAATGTGAATATTGATTACTATTTGATGTTTGACTTTCAACAGTAGATTGATTTGTCGTTGAAGTTGTATACGATCTTTTAAGTGATGTTGATATAATTGAAGCAGATTCTTTTTGAAATCCATCATCATCTTCATCAATGTTAATCAAACAATTAACCATTTGAGATCGATGATCATTAACATTTAAAATCGATGAAGAAGATACAACTAATGGTAAAGTTGTTCTATTAGGTGTAAGTAATTGATCTTTATCTTCATCAAATACATCATCAAAGTTAACATTATTCACATGATGATTCATTTTGTTGCTTCGATGACTAACACGTGTAGTATTTAAACTTGCGATTGATGGTGATGATGTTGACGTTGTTGTAGTAGTAGAACATGTTGAATTAACCATTATTGGTGTAAGTTGTTGTGAATTACAAGCATTAACAATGATGGAACTTGTAACAATTGAATCATTAGGTGTATTAACTAAATTAGATTCAGTTAAATCACCTTTAACTACACAAATATAATTATGATCACCAGAAGCAACTGAATGTACTCGTTCGATAGATCCATCATCTAATTCAATTGTATCCATTTGATTGTTAATCAAATCATTGCTGTTAATAACAGTAATAGTGGTAGTAGTGTTACTATTGGAACTTCTTGATATGACAGCTTGTTCTTCAGCAAATGATTCATCTAACAGATGATTACTAATGTGATTAATGACAGTATTAGATGTTGTTTTACCAGATGAATTACCAGTTGATAAACACATAACTACATCAGGTATTATAGAATCTTCATCATCATTAAAATCATCTGATGCATTAGGTTCAAGTGAATCATCACCCATTAAATTAGTAACATTAGTTGACATTTCATTACCAACTTGTATTGGTGAAGGTGTAGTTGACATGGTTGCTGCTCCTGAAGTAGGTGTAATAGATTGAGCAGTAGTTTCATCATCTTCATTGATAACACCTGAATTACCAGTTGAATGATTAATATTATGAAATGAATTATAGGAAGAATCTTCACTAGAACAAATAGAATCTTTGGAAGATGAACCATTGATAGCAACAGGTGTTATTGTTCTATTAATCAAATCATTAGATATTAAATCCTCTTTGATATTTTTATCAGATGTTGAATCACGAGGTATGATATTATTATCTTTTTTCATTCTTTTCAATGGTGGTGGTGTAGATGTTGATTCACCAGATGTATTTGAATCATTTGAATGTCCATTAGTAAGGATATTATCATGTTGTTGTTGTAGTAAATTCTTCTTCTTATTTTTATCAGATGATATATTATCATCTTTATTTTCAACATCAGGTACATTAGAATTGAGTAATTGACAGAATATAGATTCAGAGGATTCATTAGTGTCATTAGGTTGTTGTTGTTGTTGTACATAAGAAGAAGAAGTCGAAGTCGTCGTCGTTGTCGAAGAACTGACACAAGGTTGTCTCTGAGGTAGTTTTTGTTTTCTTCTATTTTGATGACAATTATTACTATTATCAATAGATGTAGTAGTATTCATTTGTAAATTTGGTGAATTATTAATTGAACATGATGATGAAGATGACGAAGAAGTACAAATTGTTGAAACAACTGATTTATCCATATTACCATTATTACTATTGCATTCAGTCAATTGATCATGTGGACGGTCATTATTAATGCTGCTACCGGAAGATGCAGATGCAGGTGTTAACATAATTGAACAATTATTAGCATCAATATGTATACTTTCATCATCACCAAGGCTGGGTGATACTTCACTTGTAGGTTTTTCACTACAAGATGAAAGTTCACTATGATAACTAGTTTTTTCATCTTCAACTGATAAACTATTATGAGTAATATTATCATGATGATGTACTTCTTTCAGACTCATACAATTATCAGAATTAAGATGATGATTAACATCTACATCATCAATGAATTCAATATCATCCATATGACAATCAGTATCAATTGACATTGTTTTATGCAGAGAATTTTTTACACAAGAATTAGATGAAGAAGAATTTGAAGAAGTAGAAGAAGAGCAAACTTGAGGCGATGGTGCAGTATTAATTATATTCTTATTGTTGTTGTTGTTCTTGTTAGACTGTACAATTGGTGTTGGTGACATTGCAACATGTAATGAATTGTTAATATCATTAATATCAGAAGGAGAACATTTATCATCATCATCATCATTATCGATATTTAAATCCTTATGTGATGTTATTGTAAGATCAGAATTGGTGTTACAATTAGAAGTCGACGTCGTCGTTGTTGTTTCAGACAAATTTGTTGTTGTTGATGTTGATGTTTCTGTTGATGTTTCTGTTGATGTTGTTGTTGTTGAAGTGGTTAATAAAGGTAAATGATTTTCCTTGGACGATAAACAACTGGACAGTGGAGATGAAGAATGACCAGATTCATTTAAAATATTATCATGATTACTTTGTAAATTTTTGTTTACAGATAAATTTAATATGCTCGGTGACTGTACATTGCTTGATTTACAATTAACATCAGATATTTTATCATCTAATATTATATTATTGCCACTCAGACAAGTGTCACCTGTAGATTTGGTCTTACATATTGATTCCACTGTAATTTCATCAGATTTACATTTATCATTACCACCATTACCATCATTATCAATATTACCACCATGACCATCAGTAAATGACTTATTAATTACAACAACGGACGATGTCGACTTTGAAGGCACCAATTCAACTTCATCAACAAGTGTATCACAAGAGGAAATTAAACTTGGTCTTGAATTTAAATTCATTTCATCTGAACAAGTAGATTCACAGGTACCATTAATTTGATCAATGTGTAAATTAATTGTATCATCATTGACCATTGATTCATGGTTTTTACCCGTAATAATAATTTTACTTGCATCAGTTGACATTTTGGACAAATTATTTAATGAATCTGTTTGAATGTCAGATGTAATCATTGATGGTGATTCTGACTTGATATTAATTTCATTATCAACAACATCTTTGGATGATATTGTACCAATAGAAGAACTATTAACTAGGATATTAGATGAAGACTGTATATCATCAACATTTGACTCAAGTTTATGTAGTTTATCAACTTGAATTTCACAATTTGATTTTAATTGACTTATATTCTGAATAGTTGTTAAATCAGAAGATGTCATTGATGTACTTGATATAATTAAATTATCATCATTATCTTGTTCTTCATTTTTATGATGATTGATATTATGTTTAATATTGCATTCAAGTGTAATATTATCTTGAGCGTTAAGCTGATTGTTGCTAATATTTTTGACAAGTGTTGTTGGTAAATTTGATAATATTTTGTTATTTTTACCACCATCAGATAAATTAACACTAGGTAAATCATCAAGTAAGTCTTCCAGTTTAGTTATATTTCGTACTTTACTTGTAGATGTTGTTAGTGTAGAAGATGTTGCAGATGTTGGAGGTGGTTTTACTTGAACAAATGTTTTATCAAGACTTGTAACTTGTTTGATAGATGAATTAATTGAATGTGGTGCCTTGTTTATAATATGTTGAAGGGATGAATTTGAATGTGATCCAGATGATGCTGTTGATGATGATGTTGATGATGAAGGAGATGACGAAGATGATGAAGATGGTATTAATGACGATGTTGAAGATGAACTTGCAAATGTGAAGGTAGATGTAGATGTAGATGTAGATGTAAATGTGGATGCAGATGTAGGTGCACAAGAAATGTTTGATGCATGAGACAATGTAGATGTAACACCAGCATCAACAGAGGAGGATAACGCATCAGCTGACTTAACCATACAATTAAGCGTTTGCAATGGTATACATTGCTTTTGGTCAACGGTTACTAATTTACCATGGCAAGTTGTTGATGTACTATTAATTTGTCCATCTGACTGTTTAGCTGTTATCATTAGATCAGCTTTAGTTAAAAGCTGTTTTTGAGGTTGTTGTTGTTGTTGTTGTTGCCTTTGATGAACATTTGGACAAGTGACCGTAGATGTAGGATATGAAACAGCAGTTGGCAGGTACACAGACGGTCTTTGAGGCAGAGGTGCAAGTTTAGGTGAATTAAGAGTCAATGAAGATGATTTAACATCTGACTCTGGTTTTTTACTTGAATACTGGCTCGTGGATGCACTCATTGTCACCGGTTGCTGTTGTTGTAATTGTAGTTGTTGTTGTTGTTGTTGCGATGATGTTGATGTTGATGTTGGTATTGATGGTGGTGGTAATTTGTCTTTTGTGGCTGTATGAACATTTGCCACTGGTCCACCGTTAGTCTTAACAACATTTGCACCAGCCACAACCGGATGTAAGGCTGAAGATGGAAAAAGTGACTCACTTACAGAACCAATCGACAATGAATTGTTACTTGGTTTACTGTTTGATGTGGAGGGCACGAGGGTTAAGCGATCTTCATTTGGGATGGATTTATTTGGCGGTGTAGGTGACGAGGATGGCCTTGAATGTTGCGCGAGCCCTTTACTCACGAGTTTACTTGCTGCTGTCGTAACAGACAGTGAAGATGAATTGCTCAGTGTTAATGTGATCACCTGATGAAATAATAATAATAATGATAATAATTGTATTAGATTGATTGGATAAAATATATATATTATTATTAACTTACCTGATCACCTTCAAGTTGAACACTTAATATTCCTAACTCACGAAGTGCATTATCACCTGAATCTGCCAGTATTCTTAAACGTCTGGCAGCAGATTTAGGTATACTGAAGGTAACTCGAACACTATTCCATCGCTCGATTTTAACTACTTCCATTAAGTCCTGTCGGTTGTTGTTGCCATCATTTACTAGATGATGCAATTTGCATACAATATGATTTAACTGAGCTGGAAAACAAGGATCATCAACGTCTCCTTTACAGGTCAAAACAGTGACCATTCGCTCGGGGTCACTTGCGATTCCTTCTTCCATGGTGAAGGATTAATTGACTGACAGACCAACCAGTCTATTTTGATGATCAACTGTTAAATGTATACAATAAGTTTATAAATTAGTTAATAAATATAAGTTAATATTTATATTATCAAATTAATTTTGTAATCAATGAGGGAGGGACTTGGCTAACCATTTGCGGTACAAAGTGACCACAAGTTCAGTCATCCATGAGGTTTAATAACATATTGCATGTGTTGAATATGTTTAAACTATATGGCCTAGAAGAACAATTGTATAAATTAAAAAGGCCTCATGGTAAATTACGATTACAATTGGCGGCACTGGTCTCGTGGATAAAGTGCCAAATGTAACAAAATGAAAACAAACACATACAATTCAATCTTTTCATAGAATAAAATAATATTTAAGGTAAAATTTAAATGTTATAACTTACTTTAATTAATGGGACACTTGAATTATAATGGTGTAATGATTCCATGGAAAAGTTACTCTTGTATTGAACATGATTATTTGTGTGATTGCAAACGAAACGAATCTTCAGTTCTCAATCAACTGACTGACAAAATGGTGGACAAATTTACTCAAATGTACGCAAACTCAGTAGCAGTTGTTTTATCATTTAACACCAGGTTGAGACTGCATCGACGGCAGGTTTTTTGGTTGAAGTCAATTGGAGGACAAACAATCAAATCTTCTTACATTGTAACCATCAAATTAAATATATATCATTCTATTTCATTCATTTAATTACCCGTGATTCAAAATGGTTAAAAGTTTACCCAAGCCTCAAATGAGAGGATTAGCATCATCTTATATGATGAGAGCTGTTCCAGTATCCATTGCTGCTGGTTTGATAGCTGCTTGTGCTTGGAAATGGGGATATGCTGAACCAAGTAAAAGGGCTTATGCTGAATTTTATTCGTAAGTTTATCATTTTATACAATATATTCAAGTTATATTTTGTATATATCAAGTGTAAAACATGACAACACTGTGTGTTATTTGTCCTCATCATACTACCACTTGATGTTACTTACTGATTGTCTCTCAATGTATTATCTATCTTTTTTAACAGTAAATACGATGCCGATGCTGACTACGAACGTATGGATGCAGTTGGTCTTTTCCACAAATGGGAAACAGTACCTGCAGATGATGATGACGAATGAAAATCTTAGATACAAGTTTGTTCAGTTAAAATATAAATCATCAACGCTTGTAGTTGTCAGCATAAATGAATAAAATAGAAGGCTAATTCAAATTGTTAATAATTGACTGATTAAGATTTATTTTTGTCTTTATTTGTGTGTGTGTATTATTAATTTGTTGATTTACACTTGATTATTTACTTGAAATTGAATTTCATGTGATGAAAAAATAAATTGCGATGTTAGCGCCTCAAGCGGCAGTTCATTGCATTGAAAGTCATGGCTCGAGAAAAGAAGGAGCCGACCCGCCATTTCAAATTGTAAGTATAATTAATTAATCAATAAAACAATTGAGGAATTAATTGAAATTTATTTTATTGACAGAACAAATCAACTTCTATCGATAAGAAATATAAATTTTCAACGACAATCGTATATTGGTTTAACTGAACTTACCATCATCCCATTGCGTCCGCTTGCTCGAATTAGAATAAATTGTCGACAAGCAAAAATTTTTAAAATATGCATCAATGGTTACATAGATTGTGATTTTGATTATCATGATCCTTCACTTGAAGTATGTCAAGATGAAACAAAGTCTAAACAAAAAAGTGTCGATGTATTTTCACAAGCTTGTATCTCAGCTGTTCAATCAGTTGACGGTAGAAATCGAGGTGAAATAACAATCAACGTACCAGATTATTTAACAGCTAGTATTAATGGTGATCAACCAATTAAGATTGCAATTGAATTTGGTGTTGAAAATCCACTTGGTGGTATTCATTTTGTTGTACCAAAAGGTAATGAAGGAACATACGCTGAACGTGGAGCACATTTATTTACATCTGGACATCATAATTGTTCGCGTTTATGGTTTCCATGTATTGATTCATACTATGAACCTTGTTTATGGAAATTAGAATTCACAGTAGATGCATCAATGACAGCTATATCATGTGGTGAATTGATCGAAACTGTTTATTCAAGTGACATGAAGCGTAAAACATTTCATTATCAATTAACAGTACCAACATGTGCACCAGATATTGGTTTAGCTGTTGGACCATTTGAAATTTACGTTGATCCAAATATGCATGAAGTGACACATTTTTGTTTACCTCAATTACTTCCTCTTTTAAAAGAAACATGTGAATTTCTTCACGAAGCATTTGAATTTTACGAAGAGCTATTATCATTTCGATATCCATATCCATGTTATAAACAAGTATTTGTGGATGAAGCGTACAACTCATCTCAAGGATATGCAACAATGTCCATTCTCAATGTAAACATATTGCACTCAAAGCATATAATTGATCAAACTTATCAAACTAAAAGAATATTAGCTGATTCATTGGCTAAACAATTTTTCGGTTCATTTATATCATTAGCTGGTTATGCCGATGCTTGGTTAACATATGGAATATCTGGATTTTTAGGTGCATTATTTTACAAAAAAATCTTCGGTAACAATGAATATCGTTATTGGGTACAAAAATTACTTGATGATGTTATATCATATGAACAAAAATACGGTGGATTTCCATTAGATCCATCAGTTAAGAAGACAAGTGAAACTGATTATTATTTTTCAACTAAAAATTTTCATACACAATCACCACTTTATGTTGAAGCATATACTAAAAAAGCTATATTATTTATGCGTATGTTAGAAGATCGTATTGGTCCACAATTATTACTTCAAGTATTTAATAAATTGCTAACATTGGCAACAATTGCATCAAGTCAAAAGATAACACAAGGTAATCCAGATGCTTGGGCAAATACATTATTATCAGCAAATAGTTTTTCTAAAGCTATATATACTGTTACTGGTAAAGATATTGCATCACATTTAGAACAATGGGTTAATCAAGGTTGCCATGCTAAATTTACAGCATCATTTATCTTTAATCGTAAACGAAATACAGTTGAACTTGAAATTAAGCAACTTGATACTGGATCAACTGGTGTACGTCGATACATGGGACCACTTATGGTATGGATACAAGAACTCGATGGTTCATTTAAGCATAATTTACAAATTGAAGAAAATACAACTAAACATGATATAACCTGTCATTCTAAAAGTCGTCGTAATAAGAAGAAAAAAATACCATTATGTACAGGTGAAGAAGTTGATATGGATTTATCTGCAATGGATGCTGATTCACCAGTATTATGGATACGTGTTGATCCAGATATGCAATTATTACGTCAAGTAGTTATCGAACAACCAGATTATCAATGGCAGTATCAATTACGTTACGAAAGAGATGTTACTGCACAAGTTCAAGCATTAGAACATTTAGATCATTTAGCAACACAATCAACACGTAAAACATTACAAGATGTTATTGAAAATGAGCAAACATTTTATCGAATACGATGTGAAGCTACATTGTGTATGAGATCAGTTGCTAATCAAATGGCTGCCAATTGGAATGGTCCACCAGCTTTAATGAATACATTTAAAAAATTATTTGGTTCATTTTCATGTCCTAATATTATCAAATTGAATAACTTTAGTAATTTTCAATTGTATTATTTACAAAAATCAATGCCAATAGCAATGGCTGGTTTAAGAACAACTCATGGTATTTGTCCACCTGAAATAATACGATTTTTACTAGATTTATTTAAATACAATGATAATTCGAAAAATAAGTTTTCAGATAATTATTATCGTGCATCATTAATAACAGCATTATCTGAAACTGTTACACCTGTTCTATCAGCAGTTCTAGCACGTGCTAGTTCAACTAATGCTGCATCAGGTGAAGCATTATCATCAGAAACTAAGTTAATCTTGGAAGAAGTTACACGATATTTTAATTTGGAAAAATTAATGCCATGTTATAAATTAACAGTTACTGTATCATGTTTAAAAGCTATCAGGCATTTACAAAAAATGGGACATTTACCATCGAATCCATCATTTTTTAAAGAATATGCTGCATATGGTGTTTTCAGTGAAGTTCGACTTGCAGCAATTGAAGCTCTTGTTGATATAACTAAATCAGAACAACGAAGAGAAGATTTAGATTTTTTACTTGATTTAATTGAATTTGATCCAGTACCATCAATTCGATATGAAGTAACTAAAATGCTCACATTGAATCCACCATTTACACGTAAAGATACATCACATGCACTTAATACTGAAGATTTAGTTGATCGAATATGGAAAATGATGAATACGTTACCATATGATACACAATTAAGATGTTCATTGGTTGATTTTTACTTTGTACTTTATGGACGTTCACGACCAGCTGTTTTACCTAAACCTGAACTTTCAGTTGTATTCAATCTTAAAGAACGTATCGCTATTAGTGGTATATCTGAAAATACTTCATCAGATGTTAATATATTTCGTGATAATGGTCAAGATGGATCAAATGTTAATTCATTATCAAGTAAATTAGATGATCATCATCGAAATAGTACTGATGATCGAAGGATGTTCTTAAAAAGATCTAGAACATCTGATGATGATGACGATGATGATGATGATGATGTTAATATAGATCGACCCGAAAAACAATTTAAATCTTCAATCGATATGACATCACTTAAAGATTCACGAAATACTTGCAATGATTTAACATTTTCATCAATTCATTCGGGTGAAAAGAATATTCCATTTTCAACTATCAACTCAAACTTTACAAGTGACACAGTAAATATACATGAAACTTCTTCTAGTGGTTTAAGTGTTAACACATCAATAGGTCCAACAAGAAGTGGTACATTTGAACATACTTCGCCTTTTTCTACATCTACTGGTGGTCCTGCTGGTTCTACTAGTGCTACACTATCTACTATTCATTCACCATTAGCTAGTACTTCAACATCACTTCACTTACATACTTCTACTACTACTTCGACAACTGATTCTACTGTTGTTGATAGAAAATCTAAAGAAGAAAGGAAAAAAGAAAAGAAAGATAAAAAGAAAAAGAAGAAAAAACACAAACATAAACATAAACATAAACATCATCATAAAGATATTGATGATAACAATATTCCACCAATTTCATCATCTTCTTCTTCTACTCTTAACATCAATGTTACAACTACAGATTCACAAACACATAAATCACTTTCTACATTGGAAAGTTTAGGTGAAGAATTAGAAGAAGGTGAACTTTCAGATCGTGATTCTGATCTAAGTAACTAAATTGACATCATGTTGACCTTTTTTTATGTACAAACAACTTCATTCTTTTATTTTCCTCCTTTTCTTTCCTTCTTACCGATACAATAAGAATAAAGAAATTCATTTGATCAAATTTTTCAATTTATACATTATTTATATTTGTATATTTGACTTTACTTTGCTTGTGTGTCTTTGACAAAGTATATGTACTTTAACTGATATATGCTGGAGAAAAGTTCTATTGTACCAGGTAACTTGGTGTTTTTGTTGTTGTTGTTGTTGTTCTTGACATTGCAGTACTTTTGCTTTCCACGGGACGACAGGAGATTATGATTGTCCTACTTGCTTTTCTCGTGTTAAAGGTTATCTGTCTGTCACCAAGTGCATCACTCGTAACATGTGCCTCCATATGGTACCATATAAATGGTAACATCAACTCGTCCTTCTTTCTCATTGTGTCTGTTCAGTTCGTCGAGACTTGTCTTGTACTCTTCACTTTCATCCATCCATCCATCTTACCATCACCACTACTTACCAGCATATCATCAGACTTGCTTGATCACTCTTCAAATCAGTATGGCATCCACTACCATCCTCAATATTTACTCCTCATGGGATAAGTTCGAAAGGGCACGTAGTGATCATGTTTCTTTGGATGAAGATGAATCAGTTTCATTGTCATCTTATCGTCGTCTTCCGTCAGCTGATCAAAAAGAACTCGCCATTCAAGCTGCAACCGCTGGTTTGGTTACACCACCACGTGAAGTTAAAAAATATGCAGTTGAAATCAAAGATGCCTGTTATTCACACTTTAGTGCTGGTAAGCAAGTTAAAGCCATGAAGAACATCTCACTTAAAGTTCCTGTTGGTGAAATGTAAGTAAATTTGTCATATGATATTGTCTTGACCTATAGATTGATTATTCCATTCTACTTACAGTTATGGTTTGCTTGGTCCTAGTGGATGTGGCAAGACAACTATGCTTCGATGTCTTGTAGGTCGTCTTCAACTTCAATCAGGATCAATGAAAGTCTTTGGTAAAGAAGTGTACACCCTTGGTTCCAAAGTAGGCTACATGCCACAGGAAATAGCTTTGTTTCCTGATTTCACCATTGACGAGACTCTTACATACTTTGCACGTTTATTCAACATGGACTTCAAGGATATTCAAGAGAGAATCAAATTTTTACTCAATTTCCTCGATTTACCTGACAAAAACAGACTTGTGGGCAATTTGAGTGGTGGTCAAAAGCGTCGAGTGTCTTTGGCAGTGTCATTGGTTCATTCACCTCCTCTTTTGATCTTGGACGAGCCAACGGTTGGTGTTGATCCTGTACTTCGACAGGTAAGTTGTAAATCACTGATCAATTGTAGCATTCATTTCAATTTGATATTGTCTTTCTCTTACAGTCCATTTGGGACTATTTAGTTGCACTTACCAAGGAGAACAATTTAACCGTCATAATAACAACACATTACATTGAAGAGGCCAGATCGGCCAATGTCGTTGGACTCATGAGATTTGGTCGTTTACTCGTTGAAGCAAATCCTGATTACTTACTTCAAAGGTACAACTTGACAACCCTAGAAGATGTCTTCCTCAAATTATGTCAACTGGATGCATTGCAACAATCATTCAAATTATCAAGGAATCGAGTAACCACTGGTCAAGCACTCAAATTCAACGCTCAAAAGGTAATTTCAAGCTTGGTTATACCATCAACACGAACTAAAAACATCATAACAGATGACAATGACAATGAAACACCCAATGTTGTTACTCATACACCTATGAAGACACCGGTAAAGAAAGTGTTGAGTGAACCTGGACATTTGACTATTGTCACACCGGAAACACCTGTTTCACAGGTTAGTGACGCCATGACAACTCCTTCGTCTGACGAGAAGACTCTTACTCACAATAGATCTTTTGATTCATCTTCATGGTTAGGACGTACGTTTTGCAAAACATCTGCATTATTTAAGAAAAATCTTATTCGTTTACGACGAAATTTACCCGTTTTATTATTTCAATTTTTATTACCATCCATTGAAGTAATAATCTTTTGTATGTGTATTGGTCGTGATCCATCAAATATTCCTGTTGCTATATACAATGAAGAAGCAATCTATGGTACTGGTAATTGGTCAACATGGTTTTTAAGTAAATTAGACAATACAACAATCCACCAGGTGAATTATGATTCTATGGAATTAGCAGTTAATTCAGTTAAAAATGGTCATTCATGGGGTGCCATGTCATTTGGTGCAAATTTTTCTGAAGCATTGCAAATGAGAGTTATGTTGGCTGGTGGTGCTGACGATTTAACTATTGATTCATCCAATGTACAAGTATATCTCGATATGACAAATCAAATCATCGGTTATCAATTACAACGATCTATTCTATATGCATGGCGTGACTTTTCATCTGATGTTTCAAGTTCAATGGGACAAAATCCTGATGCATTTGAATTTCCAATCAAATTTGGTACTCCAATCTATGGCGGACACAGTCCAAGTTTCACCGAATTCATGGCACCTGGTGTATTGTTGTCGATTTCATTTTTAGCTGCTGTTGCCTTAACTGCATTAGCATTTGTCATGGAAAGAAAAGAAGGTTTACTTGAACGTTCATTAGTTGCTGGTGTTACATCACTTGAATTTTTATTATCACATGTACTTACTCAACTGTTGGTATTAGCCGTTCAAATATGTTTACTATTGATATTTACATTCTGTGTCTTTGGTATATCATCTGAAGGACCATTTATCTGGGTCATATTGTTAACTGCGTTACAAGGTGCATGTGGTATGTCATATGGATTAATGATATCAGCAATTTGCAAAGAAGAAAATTCAGCGACTATGTTAGCACTTGGTTCGTTTTACCCTAATTTACTTCTTAGTGGAACCGTTTGGCCAGTTCAAGCAATGCCTGGATTTATGAAAACATTCAGTTACTTCTTACCACAAACAATTCCAATCGAATCAATGAGATACATATTGTCACGTGGTTGGGATCCAACATATCCGGAAGTTGCCAATGGATTTATGGTTACCATTTGTTGGACAACATTTTTCCTCATCTCAGCTGTTGTTATTTTTCAATGGAAAAAATAACTTGATACTTTTTTTACCTTCTTTTACTCTTTTTAACTTCTTTATTCACTTTTGTAAATGAATTTGTATCAACTCGTGTGACTCTCAAAGAGTGCAACAACAAGGAAAATCAAATAAATCATTTGAATAAATTCTGATGATAACAATGACAAAGTTTGTTGAGGAGAGGGAAAAGTTTTTTTTATTCTTTCAGATTTCAGTTAAACAGTGGTATAGCGTCTGTTACAATGTTATTTGAGAGATTTCTTTTCGAAGAGAGAGAGAGAGAGAGATGTTCAAGCAACAAAAAGTTGACAGGGGAAGGAAAATATCATTCAACAATCAATTAGTCACAAGTAGTTGCCATTGTGAACTAATTGGATAGTAATATATTTGTTTTTGTTATATGCGTGTGGACCCTTGTTGAAAAAAGGTATATGTGACTCAGAAGTTTGTCCATTTAGTAGATGATAAAAAGAAGAAAACAATTAAATGCTTTATTTGGAGTGTTTAAAGTAATCATTTGCTTTGGTAGTGTAATGTAATGTTGGTTGGTTGGGTGGTTTGGTGGTTGGCGGTGATGGTGATGTTGGTTGGTTGGTTGGTTGGTTGGTTGTTGTTGTTGTTGTTGTTGTTGTTGTTGTTGGTGCTTCTGGTCGATGTGGAATCTAATTATCTGATGCAATGAAATGTCGACAGACAAAAAATGTATTTTATCCAAGAAGAAGAAAATTCAAGAGGAAAATTTGATGAGTTTTTTGCTTTGCTTTTTTCATTTTTGCCATAATTTTTTGTCAGGTGTGTATTTTTTTGTTCCAACATTGTTAATTGTTGTTGTATATTGGTTTCACTGGTTCTACTGAATTAACTTTTTTTGTTTTTACTGCCCTTTTGATGTTATTATTATTGTTGTTGTTGTTGTTATTGTTGCTGCTGCTGATGTGTAAGTGTATTTAGAGAGTGTATGTAAGTGTTGTGTATGTCCAATTGACAGATAAGAAGAGAAAGAGAGAAAAAGATAAATATTTGAGTAAATTGAATCAACTTCGACTTGATCATGAGGCAGATGGGCAAAGATAATTGAGGACAAAATAATATCAATTCTACTTGATTGAGAACACTTTGTCGGTTGGTGAAATTTTACTCTTGTATGTGTTTATCTTCTTTTTTTTGGTATTTTTCTTTTCCTTACATTGTTATATGGTTGTTCTGTTCTTGAATCAATTTGTTTGCTTGGTTGTTACTCTCGAATGTAGTTTGTAATGAACAACAATTGAGATGTTATATGAGAGAAAGTTTTTTTGTGTGTGTGTATTTGTAAATGTTGCTGTTGTTGTTGATTTATTCTTGTTAATTCATTTTTTACTCTGTTCTACCCTGTTGACTGTTGAGTTCGATTTGTCGAATCTGTTGTAGTTGGTTGCCTTGAATGTTGTTCATGTTGATGTTGATGTTGATGTTGACTTTCTAGAAGTTGCTTATATTGTAGTGAGTTTACAAAACGAGGATATGAATCTCTGTGCATGAGTGTGTATATTTGAAGTTGAGCTTCTTCAAATGTTTCTTTTGAAGGATTCATCATGTTTTTGTTGATGAGTTCACGTACACGAGAATCTAAGCTGACCTGTAATGATGAAGATGAAGATGATGAAGATGATGAAGATGATGAAGATGATGATGATGATGATGATGATGATGATGATGATGATGATGATGATGATGATGATGATGATGATAATGTAATGGGAACAAAAGGTAAGATGATGATGTAAATAAAATATTTTATACTTTAAAAGGTGATAAACATTCAAATGAAATATGAGTTTATCATTTGAAATTGGAATCTAAATGCATGACTTTGTTGAAATAAAAAGGAAGAAGGGAAAAAATAAAAAATTGTTTGTACACAAGTCAAGTGGAAAAAAATGTTCAACCTACATGTATATGTACATTGAAGATGAACATGAATGAATGAACGAGTGAACAAGTTGAATGAATGAATGAATGAATGAGAAAAAGAAGGAATTCACAAGGTATAGAATAAGAGGAGGAAATAAAAACAGTATAAATAAATGTAAAGTCTCTTACCTCTTTGGGTGAAAGGATGGAAATGTAATCCTCATATATAACTCGACACTTTTCTTCAATCAACTCTGGATCTGATTCATTTTTCAAGTCTTCACATGCTAACCAAAAGAGTATATTTTCTTCACTATATTCACACTTTAAAAACTCACGAAATACTTTACGTCCCCCTGTTGATAAGCGACAAAAAGGAAGGAAGAAAAATTTTTGATTATTACAATGATGAAGATGGAAAGTAAAATAAAATTGACAACACAAATTGTTATGATGTAAAAGATAAGATTTTTGTCAAGTAAATTGATACTCAATTTAACATACTCTATATATATACAAATACTCTTGTCAAAGTTATTCTTTCAAAAGTTGTTAAGTGAAAATTTTTCACACAAACACACATGAGATGAAATGTATAAAGATTCATCATTTGTCTGTCATGTTAAGTATAATATATATATATGTTTTTTCTTCTTTTTCTATATAAATGAATTGATTATTATTATTATTATTCTTATTTATTTTCATTTTCATTTACTCTTCTCGATGGCAGCTGTTGTTGTGATGATTTATTCATCATCGTTCTAAGAGAGTTCTTATCGAGTTCTAAGTTTGTAAGTAAAGTACTTTTACCTTTACTGATGATCTTTTTTTTCTTCATCTAGTCATTATTACTTTTCAACTACATGTATGTGTATGTGTTTGAATGTGTGTGTGTGTCACTCGTTCAACCATTCGATACTCACATGGACACTTCATTATCTTGTCGAACGATTCACCCCACGACTTTATTTCCTCCAATGATGGACTGAAAAAAAGAAGAAAAAAGAAAAAACATTCTGTGTGTCAATTTACTGTGTGCAAGTTAACTTGTAGAAAGGAATGAAGAGAGAAAAGAGAAAAAAAATTCTTATTCCCATTTGATACATATTTATACACAATTTGACTGACACATGACAAGTTACAGTTTTAATCATGTAATTTGCAAGTAAATGAAATATCGACAAGAAGAAGGAAAAAAAATATTCATGTATATATACAAGGGGAACAAAAAAGAATAATAATAAACGAACTGACAACGACAACAACTTGAAATAATAGTAAAAGATGAGAAGAAGAAAAACTTAGAACAACAACAATGTTGTTGTTCTTGTTCTTGTACTTACGGTTGATCATCAGTTCCACTGAAAAAATGTTCAAGTGAACTAACTTCATTTTTGTTGACTTCTTTACTTCCTCGACCATTCTTAACGGATAAACTGTTGTCGTTGTTGTTTCCATCGATCGAAAAGGAAGAGAAAGAGAAAAAAATAATTATTTGTCATTAAATTTGATTGGTAAATTTTACAGTAACAGATACAATAGAAAAAATAATAAAAAAAATCTTTAAACAAGTAAATTGCCGAAGGGGTAGAGAAGAAAAAAAATTTATATATAGATGTTACAAATGATGAAAGAATTGTTCTTGCAATAAGAAGAAGAGACAAGAATACAAGTCGTAGAAGGAAAGAATATTTGTTGTAGATACTTGGGTCAATTTGATTACAAACATCAAGAGGCAAAGACAAAGAAAGAGAGATGAAACAATGCCATGCAATTGCAAAGAGAAAGGACACAACAGAACAACAACAACAACAACAGAACAGAACAGAACAGAACAAAACAAGAAGAAGAAGACCAAGAACAACTTGACCATTGGCCATAGGAAATTTCGTTCGTGCATTGCAAGTGAAAGAGCTAATGCAATGTTACTCTGGGTGATTCTTGTATGTTCTATTGGTAAATTGTATGCCACAGTGTAACATTTATTCTTGGGGTACAGCATTGACCAATAGTTCTATCATACAACTATACAAGTACAACTAGAACGTCATACGAATCATAGGTAAAAGGGACAAATACACAAGTATACACCAGGAACAAACATAGGCAAAGGATTGCATTTTGATCGATACATCAACCAGTCAAAGACTTCTCTTCTTCTTCTTCTCTCTCTCTGTGTGTGTGTATCGTCGAATTTTGTTCTGTTCTGTTCTATTCACTCAACATTTACAGGTAACGTGAATGGATTCAATTACAAGTAAAGAAAGAAAGAAAAAAATATAGTAAATTCAATCATCAAATGATGATTATTATAATCATATACACAAAAAGAAGAAGAAAAAATAATATAAACTTACCAAGAACAACAACAACACCAATGCCAACATTTATTAGTAGAATTATTTGATGATGAATTTTTATCATCATTTTGACCAGAATTATTTTCACTGTCTAATGTTGCTAGTGGAATGACTTCTTTAGTTTTTTTACGAGATCCTTTACGTGATGATTTTCTTCCACGACTAGTTGGTGCTGTAACAATATCTAATGGATTACCATTAATACTACCAATAGGACTATTTTCATCAACTTTTCTTTTAGATTCACCACGTTCTAAACTACCAGTACCACCAACACCGCATAAAAGTATTTTAGAAGAAAATGAACTATGACCATATGATTTTTTACTCGATGTATGTTGTGGTAAATGTTGTCCTTGTTGTTGTTGTTGCTGGGCATTTGTTGTGGATGTAGCAGTTGAAGCTACAACTGTTGTTTGTTGTTGTTGTTGTTGTTGTTGTTGTTGTTGTTGTTGTTGTTGTTGTTGTTGTTGTTGTTGTTGTTGTTGTTGTTGTTGTTGTTGTTGTGGTGTTGTTGCAGTATTAGTATTAGCATTTGATTCTTCTTGACGCGTAGATTCGTCTTGGTAATTGTATGATGAAGGCACAATTACTTCTCCCTGTGATGATGGTGAAGAAGAAGATGATGATGATGAAGATGATGTTGATGATGATGTAGTTGTTTTAGTGTTATTGTTGTTAGCTGTTGATGTTGATGTAGATGTAGTTGTGGTTGTAATTGTTGTTGATGTTGTTGTTGATGTTGTTGTTGTTGTTGTTGTTGTTGTATTTGCTTCATTGGACACACCTTCACCAGCCATGGCAGGAAAATTGGTAAAATGTTATCTCAATTATCGACTTTATATATTATATTATATATATATATGTATTTGATTTTTGTATTTGTTTTTCGTTCAGAATTTCTGAGCTGGTCAATTGGTCACTTTGACTTGTTTCTTTCTTTCTTTCTTTAGATTTCACTTGCAATGTAATTGTTGATCAGAGAATTATAGCAGTTGTGGTATTTTAATATGTATAATATTTTGTTGTTGTTTGTTGTAACAACTTTTGTTGTTGTTGTTTGAGGTTGTTATTGGCAGTGATAATTAGTAAATGTAACCTGGACCCAACAAAAACAGTACAAGAGGATACCGAAGTAACCACATGATTTTGCTTTTATTACTGTTCATATGAATGCTGTAATGAATGAATGAAATGAATTAATTAATCAATGAAATGATGGTGGTAAAATGATGAATCAATGTTAATATTATATAATATAATATTGTTGTTCATTCACATGATTTTACAGGCATCCAACTTGCCTGTTTGTAATGGGCCAGGTTTTGTATCATTAATGAATATTCATTTGTAGTGAAAAATATCATCATTTGATTCAGTAGATTGATTCAAATACCAGATGGAATAATTACTTGATGCCTATTAAATAAAATATAACAAGAAAAATATATTCAAAGTTATTATCTATAATAATCAATTGTGTGGGTGTATAATAATAAACGATCAATATGTTTTGTTTCATATTTATATTTACTTACCTAGATCAATAGAACAAGCAATCAAGTAAACCAACTGATGATGATAATGATGATGATGATGATGAAAATGGACAAAGTACAGTCCGTTGTACGGTAACAATTTGTTCGATTGCAAGTTCAATGATAATCAGATCATCCATTTGTTGATGTGTGATGAATTGAGATCAATTGATTGAATTCAAATTGAAAAATACACCTGATGCAACAAATTTTTCTTTTCTTCTTTGTGTGTACAATGTGTATATCAAATACAAATTAAATATAATCAACCTTGATAGTATTATTCACAGTACAGTTGTGTAAAATGTTGATCAATCAGAAAGAATTGTTGTTGCTGTTGCTGTTGTTGCTGTTGTTGTTGTTGTTATTTGTCGATTTGATGATGAAATTGATGTAGATGTGAATTAACAATAATCGACAATGTTCTAAAGATTTTTTCTTACTTGTTCTAATAGTTAACACATGCAATTGACCAGCTTTTAGTTGATTCTTCTTCTTTCTTTTTTCTTTTTTACTTGCACACAAGCTGTTTGTACACTTCTACACTTCGCAGTTAACTGGTACACCTTCAACACACTGCTGTTAGAACTGGTAGAACTCGAGTACACATGCTTAAACTACTATGCTACTGCTGCCCTTGTTGCTATTGGAAACGTGTGACCTTCTTTTTCTGCGCAAATTCACTTCTTCTTCTTCTTCTTCTTCTTCTTCTTCTTCTTCTTCTTCTTCTTCTTCTTCTTCTCTTCTTCTTTGTCATCCAAGTTATTCGGTCCAATCTTACAATGTGAACAGGTCACTCATTGACTTGAGTTAGCGCCAAATCAGCGCTCAACAACTTGTCACTTGAACAACAATGTTTCCAATACAATACAAGTGTGTAGAATGATGATGAGTTACTCTTACTCTTTCTCTCTTTCTCTTTCTTTACTTTTTACTTGATGTAAATTCTTTTGTTCCTAGTAAAAATTGATCATGATGATGATGATGATGTTTAACTCTTTACTTTTTTCATGCATCTTGTTGGATGGATTTGATTCTTTTTCTTCTTATTCTTTCTCCTTTTATCCTTCTTACTTCTTCTTTGACATTGTTACGTAAAAAATACACATCTCAGGTATCCTATGACATACATGGATTACTTGATATGCATTCATTTTACTCTAGTGGCCATTTTGCTTGTTCGTTCGATTCTTATTCTTAAGTTTTTCGTGGATTTTTTTTCCTTCAACTTGTTCTTCATCTTCTTCATCGTTTTCCTTGGGTTCTTTTCTCTTCAACATGTACTTTTGTTCCTTTGAGCATTTTCACTGAGTTCTTCAAAAGACAAGAGAGAAAGAGTGATGTAGGAAGAGAGATAAAGAATAAGAGAGACAAGAAGAAGAAAAAAAGGAGAAAAAACAAATCGTTTGAGTCAATTTTTCTTCTTCTTTTTTTTTGTGACTCTTTGTGTTATTATTGACTGTTGTATTGAAGAAAATTCAATGGAAGAAAACACATTTACGTTTGAATTTTGTTCGACAGGTGAATTTTTATGCACACTGGACACAAAGAGAGAGACAAGACAATTCTTCACATACCCATGTAGGAACATAATGAAAAAAACACACACATTGAGACAGTGTTCAATACGATGTACATACCCAAAAAAACGTAGTAGAAGATGAGGAACCATTTATACGGTTAAATGTAAAATATTCACTGGTCCACTTTAATGTGTCTTCAAGGTGACAGTAGGATTTGTTGAAGAAAGAACAAAATACACTTAGATGAAAGAAAAATAAGATCACAAATTGTATTTGTGTGCTAATTAGCACACACATTTTCTTTCTTTCTTCTTTTTTCTTCTTCTTTCTTCATCTGTCAGTATGTTTGAGTAAAGACAAAGAAAAAGAGAGGGAAAAAAAAGAGTAAGAGTAAAAGTAAGACTCACAGACTCTCTCTTTCTCTTTGTCTTGTTCTCTCTGATGTTTTATCCTTTTGCATCACGTTGATAGATGAATAAACTTATACACTAAGACTATTGCAAGAGAGATGCAAATGGCTTCAGGTCATGGCAGAAACAATGATGAAGGAAGACAACATCAATGAAGTGTTTTCGTTCCTTTTTCCTTCCTTTTCTCTTTGCTTGATGCTTTGATGCTACTGTAGTCGTATTAAGGATGTCAGACGAGATACTTTTGCTACCACAGCTGTGTGACAGACGATCATTTGACCGGTGGACGTGCAAACGATTATTCAACATGTGTGTTGATCTTCTTCTTTACTTCTTAGTTTCTATCTATGTGTGCCTTTCATATTACAAGGCAAATTTATGAATTAATTATATAACTTTTCAAAATATATCTATTCATTGTTAACATTTAATGTAAATTCTTTTACAATTTATATCAATCTTAACAACTTGATGAAAATTGTCCATACAATGAAATTTCATTGAATCGTTTACCATAAATTGTTTGGATAAAATACTTTACCCGCTTTGCAATTGGCCCATGTATATATATATATATATCATTGCAACATCAAATAGTCAACCGTATGATGGATGAAATATATATGTATATATACATATTCGATGTCATGTGAAATTGCTTCAAGTAAAACTCTCCGATTCATCGTACACACTTTGCAATCGATACAAATGTAAAGTTGGTTTTAACTTGATTTTTCTCTCTTTCTCTTTTTAGACTTTCAATCTTGAGGATTATTATCGTCGTCATTACTTTATCACTCACAAGTTACTTTGCAATGTTACATGGATTAATCTTGAAAGGTGCAATTGAAGCTGATCAACTTTAGTGGTTATCCAGTTTAATCACAGTTATATTGATGTATACATGTTTCCATTACATTACATGAAATTCCTTATTCATATTATGACATTGCTTTTGTTTTGGTCAAATAAGTTAAATTCTAGTCATTTCAAGTACTTAGTGAAGTAATTTCTGTCGTATTCAGAGTATCAACGATGTATTCATTCAACTATTCTTTGAATTATTCTAATCGTAATTTTGTTCGATGGTTGATTCGTACAACTTTCATCTATTCATGACCATGAAACTATTTGATAAAATCAATAGAAATTAATTTCATCTGGTAATTGTATCATCAATGTGTACGGTTAACATCTTAATTGTGACATTTTTCTCCTTATTTAGATCAATTGATTAAAAGTGAAGGTTAAACTTTGAACTTTGACTCTTAAAATAACAAATAATACTATGGAACATACTGTTTGTACATACTGAAAGTATATTTATTTGTTGATCCATGAAAAATTTAATCATTTATTGATAATTGAGTTATTAATGAAAATTCGCATTTCATCATCATATTTCTTTTCAACGTAAATCAAAAGATGTCGCACCTGTCCGATCAGCTGCTGATGAAACGTTTGCGGCCGTAAGCAAGTAGAATCTCATCAAGCAACATCAACAAAACAACAATGACACAAGATTCATCATCATCATTACCCGATAAATCATCAACAACATCACAACCTCCTCCATTACCACCTCGTCCAAATGTAGTAGATGAATCATCGATGATGATGCGATCTCCATATTCTTATGGAAATGCATTTGGTTCATCTTATGGTATGTCTATGCCTTATTCATCACCTTACAGTATGTTAGGTGGTGCTTATGGATCACCTTATAGCCTTGGTGGTGCCTTGGGTAGTTATAACAATTATGGATACCGAGGAAATTATGGCGATGTTTCTGGTGGAAGTGATTTTGTTCGCTTGGCTGAAGAAAGTTCACGTCAAGCTTTCCAGTCTATTGAATCAATTGTCCAAGCTTTTGCTTCAGTGTCAATGATGCTTGAATCAACTTATTTTGCAGTTCACTCATCATTTCGAGCAGTATTAGGTGTAGCTGAACATTTTTCTCGTTTGAGAGGACACATGGCATCACTATCAATCATTCGTACATTTATTCTATATCTAAGAAAACTTATGTATACCATTGGTGTATCATCAATTGATCCAGCTGATGAAGAAACATGGCAAAATATTCTTAATAATCCAACAAATGTTAATAGTACTAATGGTAATCCATTATCATTAGCTGAATCACTATCACAAGATAATGTTAATAGTCGAAAATCATCATGGCCAATTGCATTGTTCTTTGCAGTTGTTTTTGGTACACCTTGGTTAATTTGGAAATTATTAATGGGTTTAACTAATTCACCTAATACACAAGGTATAACAAATAATTCAAGATGGACACAAAAAATTGGTCCACATTATTTAGCAGTTGGTTTATATGATTTTGTTGCTTCGTCAAGCAAAGAAATATCTTTTGGAGCAAATGAACAAATTATTGTTGCACCTAAAGAGTTACAACCAGCAATTCGTGGTTGGTTGTTAGCATCTAATGGTAAAGTTACTGGCTTAGTTCCTGCCAATTACATTGAAATTACTGCACACAAGAAAGGAGACATTGAATCAGGGACTATCCAAGGTAACCCAAGTGAGTCAAATGACGTGCAATCAGAAGCCCGGGAAAAAGTTGAAAATATTCTTCAACAAGTATTTTCACAAGCATCCGCATCTACTCTTGCTACATCCACAGGAGCACCAGTTGTCACATCAACACAAACCACCACTACTACTACTTGTACTTCATCTACTGGTACTTTAACTTCTTCTCCTTCTTCTTCTTCTTCTTCTACCAACATGCACAATGATGAAGCCGATGAAGTCGAGTCCAAGTCTAGTTGATGCATGGATGAACTAAAAGAATAGACGATCATCAAACGCGTCTCGTCTTCTTCTTCTTGTACTTCATTTTTTCCCCTTCTCTTTTTGCTTTCTACTCAATTTTGACAGTTTATTTTTTCAAAACATGAATTGGTAGTTATTAAAACAAGTTTTTCTAAGAGTAGTAATATGTACCCAGACATTCCATCTTTGTGCATCTTCCAGGTGATTTTGAAATTGTTGATGGGCTGAAATCCCTTACAGTTTGCTCATCATTTGCCTTGAATGTTTTTTTTTCTTTCCTTTCCTTTTTACTTGTTGTTCTTTATATATATTTTTTCTTTTTCTTCTTCTTGTTGTTTTTTCTTTCCTTTGAAAAATATTGTGCAGCCGACGAGTGTTCGTGAGAAAGAACAAATCCTTTCTCTCACTCCTATTTTTACTTTCTTGTCTACGTCTTGACCAATACAACAAGTCAAAACTATACTTTACTTTACTTACCTGTTGACTGTTGTTGTCAGTTGGGGCAGAAAAAAATGTCTTTCCAATAAAAAGAGGAAAAAAAGAACAAGTAAGACAAATAAATGTTCTCCTTACCACAGTCTACAAATCACAACTTCTACTCATAAGTTATACTTGAAATATTACGATCTACCAAAATGGACATATACAACAAAATACTTTTCACAAACTTACAACTATATAACTGACTAAAGATTTTTATTCTTTTGTTTTTTTTTCTTCTTGACAAAAATGACAAATAATTACCACCATAGGTTGATTATACACAGCAGATGGTTAAATACTTACTCAGTGAAATAGCTAGAAAGTCATTAAAATTGTGTTAAGTTAAGTGTGAATAAAATGAACTTAAATGAAATGAAGAAAAAAGTTAAAAGAACAAATCATCAAAATGATGACCCTGTACAAGTTGAAAGAAATAAAGACAAGATAGATCAATCTTTACCTTCTTCATCTTCATCTTCTTCTTCTTTTACCCTGTGACTTTTTTTTATCACTTGACATTTGCTACTACTTCAGTCAATACTTGAAGAAGGAATTGAGAGACAATCGTTAAGTTCAACCTTTGTTGTATAGTGAAGTAAAGAAGAAAAAAAATATATATATAACTTGAGTGTGAGAGAGGTGAAGGGAAGAAGAAGAAGAAGGAGAAAAAAAAAGAATAAAAAAAATCTCACAATGTGTTAAGGAGAGAAAAAGCGAGAGGTGATGCGGATGTCACCGAAAAGTGGGAGATGGTAAGATTAATGTCTCATTAGCTCATGACACTTCACTCCTCACCCCTGATCGAGGTAGTTGATTAACTGCAACTTGAGATGCACGCGTAAACAGGCAAAGATTCATTTTCAAGGTGGGCCTCACACACCAATTGCCCAAGGCACTGAAGGAATCTTTAAAAGCAATGAAGCAATGAAGCAATGAATCCTCTCTCTTCCTCTTCTTCTTCTTCTCTCTTCTTTTCGCTTTCTCTCATCTCACTTGAGTGTATCCCTCCTCCTCCTTCACTCTCTCACTTTCTTCTTGGTAGTTAGTTAAATCGATTGCCACGGACACCAGCCCTATAAACGTATGTATGCATGTGTGTGTGAGGTTTTTTTCACTTATTCATACCTTTAAATGGTAAAAAAAGCAAAAAATAAGTAAAAACGAAATATTGTAATCGATAAGTCAAAGATGTGCACTCATCAACTCATGTCAACTGTAAATGCATGACTTTGACGTGTGTTGTTGTACAAATTCTTGATTGTTTGGTCATCAAGCAAGGACACCACTTGCAAATCAGGTGATGTCAGTAAATGAAAGAGAGAGACAAGTATTCATTTATATATACATTTTACATTACGATGAAGCAAGAGCATCTTTTTCTCTCATTTTTTTTTCTCTCGTCTATCGTTGATTTTGTCGCTCATTTGATTGTCATGGAAGTGCAATTGTCTTTGTCAAAGACTCCCATGTCTGACCTGTGCACAAAGAAGGAGAAGATGAAGAGGAAGGCGGATGTTCTCTTTTCACTTTGCATGTGTGTGTGTAGAATACTCATTTGTATTATATTTTCTTTTATTTTCCTCTCTTTGATCGCACTTTTACCTCTGGATGTAACCATTTGATTGTCTACGTGTGAGGTAACGGTATATCTATTCACTGCCAATGCTTCATTGTTTTTCTACTTCTTTGTTTTCTTCTACCTGATGATGATGATGATGATGATGATGATGATGGTAACTGTTATCCTCCTACTGTATTCAACTTTCATCCCTGATCATCCTCTTGGTGGTGGACAATAGATGTTGATTTTTTCTTTCTACCAAGTAGATTAGTAAAAAAAAGAAGAGAAAGTCAACATCAACATCACAACAAAATAATAGACATCATGATGCCCTGTTTCATACACATGGACACACATTGATGAAAAGAGAGAAAGTCAATCACACTATTTCATCTTTGTTTCTCTTTTACTTTCTCTTTTTCTCTTTGTTCAACTTTCACACATGTGTGGGAGTTTACTATTGAAAAACAAACCTCGCCTGGTTGAAAATAGTTAAATGAATACTCACACACACACACATTCACATGGAGACAGTATGACAAATGTAAAAAACAAAACAAATCACTAATCACACATCAAAGTAAAGGAAGAGAAAAAAAATGAAAGAAAGAATTGTCAATCTATTTGTGTGTGTAATTGAATTGGAAAGAAAGTGAATTGTATCATTCAGTCACCTGTGTCACATTGTTATTTGATGTCATAATTTTCATTTAATTGTTTTCTTCTTCTTTTTTTTCCTTCTTTCTCTTTGGGTATTTTTTTTTATACAAATTCAATTCATTTGACATTTGTCAGTGACATTGTCATGACTTTTTTTTCCCTAGTTTTACTCATTTCTAGTGACTTGTAATTTTTCACTTTAAACGTGTTTGTGTGTTGGTCACAATGAACAAGTTGACCAATCAACAAAGTCACCATCATCATCATCATCATCATCAACGTTAACATTAAGATGAAGATCAACCTCATCATTGCAATGATCATCATGAGCATCTTCATCCTCATCTTCATCCTCATCTTCATCCTCATCCTCATCATCATCAGTTGTGCATGTGTGATTGTATTGTGTCATTTGCCGATGAACTAGTGAATGTTCACTGATTACATGGTCAGGTGAGGTTATACATTGAGGTTAACCTTTTTCTTCCTTTACCTTGGTGGGGTTAATTTAACCACTTATTACAAGTGGCACAATGATGACTTTACCCTTGGTGTGTCTGGTAGGGTCGGTTATTGCGTAATAAGCAACAAGGCATCTACTGAAAAAGAGGGAAGGAGAGAGAGAGGAAGAAAGAAAAAGGTGATTCTTCGCTTTGTGGTCTATTAGCAACAAGGTACAAAATGCTTTTTTCATGGTAGCCAAATTACAGGACAGAGAGGAGAAGAAAAATCAAACCCTAGACAAGGTATGCAATTTGTCGGAGGTAGAAAGAGAAGAAGCAAAGGAAAGGAAGAAAAAAAGTTGGAGCAAAAAGGAGAAGTCTACAAGCAAGAAGAAGAAGAAGAAGAAGATGAAGAAGATGATGAGGAAAGAAGAAGAAGCTTCTTCAGACTTGAAGAAAGATGCCGAAATCACTGGGCGAATTTTTAGTTGTTGCTTCTTTTTCTCTTTCTCTTTCTCTACTGTTGGAGGAGAGAAATTTATTGTGATTACAGGTAAGGTTAAAGTTTGTGTAGTAGTCAAGGTAAGAAGAAGAAGGAGAAGAAAACGTCTTACAGGTAAAATGTCTTACAGTTACCCCTAGTGCATGTGTACCATTGTTTATGTGCCTGCTGTTGCTATTGCTGTGTCTTTTTCTCTTTTTCCTTTTCCTCTCTTCTCTCTCTCTTGTCTTGAATAGTTGTTCGTTTTTCAGAGTAATTTCCTTTTCCCAGGTTATACTGAGTGTTTCCCATCGCTGTCAGTCTTCTTCACACATCAGTTCGTGGTCTGTCCAAGACTGGACTTATCGGATCGACTGTGTGTGTGTGTGGATGTGATGTCTGTCTGTGTCTGTGTGTATGATGATGATGGTGATGTAACTTCCGTTTCATTGGTAGACTACTTTACTACTACCAAGTACAAGTAAGTAGTAGTAATACTAGTTGTACTTGGTCAATTACTTGATCTTTCGTTTTTATACCTTTTGATTTTCAACCGATTCATACAATGAACAAGGTTGACGATTTTACTCTATAAGAATGCACTTAACTGATGATGATGATGATTTTTCACCTTTTTTTCCCTCTCTCTCTGTGTAACAATTGAACAACAAGTATGCAAGAAGATGATGATGATGTCACTGTTAACGCGTGACTAAAGTTCAAGTGTGTCACCATCGACACAAAAAGAAAGGAAAGAAAATGCTACTGATACTTCACACAGGTAAAGTCAAGATGTTATTTGACTCATCAATAACAAGAGAAACAAGAACATCATATTGTTATATTTATATGGATAGGAAGAAGGGAAACAATTTCACTTGTTGAAGCCAATTGAAGTACTTTGTGTATTGTTAATCATTGGTCAAACAAAATGACAAATGACATGGAATAATTGTGTCTCTTTTTTTTACTTGTTCTCTCGGACAACCACAAGTGATGAATAAATACTCAAAGATTTGTCCATGTATGATGTGTTTGTGAGATGTGAGATGTGTGATGTGTATGTTTGTTGAAATGTTGATACTTTGAAGATGTTTCAAAAAGTTATCAGTAAACTTGCATGACGACGGCAGCAATGAAGTAAGTAAAAGAAGGTGTGAAATGTGACACAAGTGACAGGTTGAAAGAACGAAAGGAAATGAAATGAAACTTAAGGAAAGAAGGAAAGAAAAATTGCACAGTCAAATGGTGGTCAAGTGATACACTGTGTGACCCATGTGACTGATGAGTGTGATGAGCATCTCATTGCATCCTTTATTCCTTCCTCTCTTTTTTTTTCTTCTTTCTCTTCACTTTATTCTTTCTCTTTTCACTTGTACTTCATCTGTACATGTACAGTGAAGGAGCAACAGTTCTCACGACAGGATAAAAGTATAAAAGTATAAAATCACTGCCAACCCTCAACCTGGCAGGTGATTGGATGACTTGCTAGGAAGGCTCAGTGGGCGGCTGAAAAGTTTCTTTCTCTTTCTCTCTTTCTTTCTTTTCAAAGCTCTTTTTCCACTCTACTGTAGTTGATCAAGAGAACAGGCAACTCAGTCACTCAGTTGCACTCAGGATTCTCTTGTTCCTGGACATACACTACAACACCACACACTACACACACTAGTTTATTCTTTCTTCCTTCTTTTTTTTCATATATGAAATTATTCTTCATCCCTTCTCTCCATGAGTACAAGAACATACTGTTTAAAATATATATTTTACGCTGCTTCTGCGGCAACTCAAGTCAACTTGATCAACTCGTGGTGGTGGTGATGGTGGTTATTTTAACCAACACCAATTGAACAACCTTGAATATCATCAAATACACAAACATACACACATTCCATCAAATACACATTAATATCATCAGTCATAACACTTTGTGTATCCGTATGTTGTGTAACTGTTGTGTTCTTCCTACGTGGTGTATTCCATGTGTTACAATTAATAACAATGGATTATTCTGATGAAACTGTTTTATATCATGGTCAACAACAACAACAACAGCAAGTAACTTCACCAACAACACCATCATCTGGTAATAGTAATTGTCAAACTGATCAAACAATTATTAATAATTCTAATCAACATTCACCACCGCAATCTGATTCACCACCTGTTACCGGTACATCGGGAGGACATTTAACTGGTCATAACAATATGCAACAGCAATTAATAGAACAACAGCATCAATTAAATCATCTTCATCCACATCATGCACATGTTCAACATGTTCATCATTTACAACATACACTACAACAGCAACAACAACAGCATCATATTGGTTCATCAGCAACATCACTACAACAACAACAGCAACAACAACATCATGTGCATCATAATCATCATCAACATTCTAATGGACCATCACAAAGTATCCAAATTTCCGGTGGATCAACTAATTCCACAGGTCATCATCATCATCATCACCATCATCCTTCTCAGCATCATCATCAACATCAACAACATCAACATCAACATCACCAACAATCTTCATCATCAGTATCAGCAGCAGCAGCAGCAGCTGAACAACGAATTCGTCGACCAATGAATGCATTCATGGTTTGGGCTAAAGCTGAAAGAAAACGACTGGCTGATCAAAATCCTGACCTGCATAATGCAGATTTAAGTAAAATGTTGGGTAAGTTTAAGTAAATGTGTT
This sequence comes from Hemileia vastatrix, assembly GCA_030280995.1. Classification (NCBI taxonomy): domain Eukaryota; kingdom Fungi; phylum Basidiomycota; class Pucciniomycetes; order Pucciniales; family Zaghouaniaceae; genus Hemileia; species Hemileia vastatrix. Next base: position 122,576 of record JASXTE010000082.1, read on the forward strand.
TATATGTGTATATTTATATACATATATATATAAATGTGTAGATATATTTCATCATAATTAACAGTGTGACTCAATTGACTGTGACAGTAGAAGAAGTAGAAGAAGTAGAAGTAGAAGTAGAAGTAGTGAAAGAAGAAGGAAGCAAATAAAAAACTGCAGTGTGTGTTTTTTTCTCCTTCGTTGTTGATACGTGCTTTAGTTGTTACACTTTACAGTAGTTTTAATGAACATTGTGGAGAGAGAGAGAGAAAGAGGGGGAAAGCAATGAAAAAAATAAGGGGAGAGTCACAAAAGAAAGATCAACTGGACAAGTTTGATGCTACACTTTTGATGGACTTGTGACTTGAAAGTACCTTCATCGTCTTCATCGTCTTCTTCATAGTTCTTCATACTACTTAATGACCAGTATACAACAGTTATGGCCTAATGGAGTGTCCAGTGCTAATGATGAACTCATCGTGCACCAGAAACTACATTTGACCCACACGTGACCTGACGAGATTTATATTTTTCATCTTGCAAAACAAGATCAACTGGTGTTCACATAGTTCAGTTCTTCTTTGCTAAACAATTTTGAGGATTTTTTTTCTCCAAAATTTCTTCTTCTTCTTCTTCTTCTTCTTCTTCTTTTACAACAAGAATATCTTTCAAGGGGTCGCGTGTTGCCCTTTTTCTCTTTTTACCTTTCAAATGTAAGAGTAAGAGGTGTATGTGTGTGTACATTTTCATCATTTTTCTGTGTGTAAGTTTTTTTACTTTTCGTTTTTTAAAGTTGCACTTGCAAAGAAATTTAAACTTGTCTTTAGTTGTTTGCTCTGCACCTGTGCCCACCTGCTTGCTTCCTGTTCACTTTTATTTTTTTTATTTTTTATACATATATTGTTAAAGGTAGTAAGAGAAGGAGAAGAAGGAGAAGAAGAAGAAAAAGGTTCTTTTTGTAGCAGCAGCAGCTCACTCCTCTGTTTTTTCTTCACCTCCTCTTTCCCACTGATGCGGATGGAGGATCCACAGTGTAAGATGGATGGATCACTGGTACTTGAATCTGCGCTCCATCAAACTGCCTACTACCACCAGTTGATTTTGGACTCAGGCTGTGGTCCAGTGACTTGTCTGTTGTGTCTGAGTAAGAAGAAAGAGAGAAAGAGAGAGAAAGAGAGTATTTTTGTGTGTGTGTGTGTCTTCACTGGGCGGATTGGGATAGATTTTAGGGGCACCCCTTGCCTCCTGTCTCTCTCTTTCACTCAATTTTGGCAAGCTGCAGTTGTTTTTCTCTCTTCTCTATCTTTTCTATTCTTTTTATCTCTCTTTCTCTCTGTCTAATGCTTCATCTCTTTTTCTTTTTCTCTCTTCAATGTAGTTCCTTTTTATACCTTGACTTTCTCTTTCTCTTTTTTTCCTCTCTCTTTCTCTTTCTCTTCCTCTTTTTCTTGCTGTTGTTGCTTGATGGGCTGTGTAATTAAACAGCAGTCACTTGCACGCTGCATCCATTTAATACTGTTGGAGCTGAATGATACTTTTTCAACCATCCATCCATCCGTGAGGTCAGTCGACCTCTTTAACTTTAACCAAAGAACTCAGAACTAAGGAGGAAGAAGAAGAAGAAACTTAATGTTAAGACAAATGATACAGACAAAGTCACCTGCTACCTCTTTCACTTTCACTTCGTATCTCTCATATGGAAGTAAATGGTTAAGATCACATCTTTTTTATACTTTTTTACATCTCACATATGATCACACATTTTTAAAGTACTTCTTTCACTTGTACGTATGAGTATGAAAGAGAGAAGAAAATATTCTTGCACGAATATATAAGAAAATTTTTTTCTTTCTTCTTCAATTTTTATCCATTTACTGATCGAAGAGAGAAAGAGAGAAAGACTGAACCAAGTCCAAGTGACCTAGTTGATTGTTGACCACTACTTGAAACAACTTTTAACTGACCGGTACAACTTCAACTACGACTACTACTACTGCTGGCTTCCTCCTACAGAAATGAGTAAAAGTATGAAGGAAAAGAAGGAAAAAAAATTAAGAAAAAAGAGTAAGATAAGAGAGAGAGAGAATAAATGAAAATGTAAGAAAGAAAGAAAAAAGATTCACTCTTTTATATACCGTCTTCTTCTTCATCTTTATTCGTGAATAACTGGACACACACACAAAAATTTCACTTTACATGCTGCGTGTTAGTGAGAAGAAGAGAAAAAGAAGAGATGAAGAAAGACATAGAAGTAAAGTGGTGACTTCGTGGCCAGGAAAATTCATTTGATCTCATGCACTGATTTAACTGAGAGAGTAAGTGCATAGACTTGACTGGACAAGAAGAAGAAGAAGAAAACCATTTGGCATTAGATAACCTGAGAAAGAGAGAGAAAGAGAGAGAAAAAGAGAGAGATGAGATTTGGCAGGGATCAAGCGGTAGATTCAAATAACAATAATTTGAGCGACTTATTATTCACTTGCTGCAAATCGGCCATGTGACCCTGTGACTGGTGCAGGAGGTGAAAATGGATGATGAAAAACAGGGAAATAAGAAAAGAGAGGCACAGACACACACACACACATACATACACATACTCCAAACTCACACACACCACACCACATCATACAGTTGATGCGGGTTGAATGAGGATTAAGATTGACTTCACTTCCAGTTACACGCCCAAGCAACGCGTGTCAATCACAGGTTGCCATGGACTTGGGTTGAAAAATTTTTCACCTCAGTCGATGATGCATTTGACCAAGCATATTCAGTAACAACAGCAACAACAACAAAAAAAAGTAGTGAGAGAAAGAAACGAAACGAAAAAGATAAAAAAAAATAAGAGAGAAAGACGAACAGACAGAATATCAAGTGAAATCATCCAGCCCACTCTGTGATACTGGTGATCATTAGCCTAATTACACTTGTTGCACTTGATTCACTTGTGTTCAACAGTCACAGTGAGAATGAGAGACTTGGACTTAGTGTTTTTCGTTGCTGTTGCTCTTGCTGTTTAGTTGATTAGTCTACTACTGTAGTCAATGAATTATACACTCATGAAGTGAACATCAAGTGAATCCCACTTTCTCACTCACTAGTTAATTTGACTGGTAATAGTGTTGATGAAGTCCAGGGAAAGAGAAAAAAAACAACTCACAAATTCAGTTTGACTTGAGTTGAAATTTTGTGTTGTGACTCAACAGTCAAGTTGAAGAGAGAAAGAGAAAGAGAGAAATTGTTTCTTCTTTCTTTCTCGTAACTCTTCAATGTCTCCTCCTTCATCATCATTTTACTCAGTAGTCATAGTAGTAGTAGTAGTTGTTGTTGTTGTATTTTAATAGTTTTATATCAAGTGAAAAAGGTAAGTTAGAAAATGATCAGCATAATTACAGCAACATCCAGTAGCCAGTATACTTGGTAATTAATTGAACTGACCGGTAAAATTCTTGTTAACTTCACACACCTTCTACAATTTGATGCCTTTTGCATTGGGTCAACTGTAAGAAGAAGAAGAAGAAGAAGAAGGAGAAGAAGAAGTTTAAGTCAATGTGAAAGAGAAAGAGAAAGAGGAAAAGATGAATTTTACTCTTTTACTCTAGAGAAGGAGAAGAAGAATCAAAGATGATGAGGTTTCCTGGTGATGATGATAATCACGAGCATCCTTCTCCTCCCAACTGACTGAATGCGTCTTCAAATGAATGACTTTTGATGGACAGCTGGTGAGATTGCAGAATGTGAAGAAGCACAAAATAATATCACAAGTCAGTTTATTCTTCATCTTCTTCATCATCTTCTTCATCCACCCTTCAAATGCCCCTATCTTATTCTTACCTTTTTCTCTTTTTTTCTCTTCTTCTCTTCAACCCTATTGCTTCAACCCTATTGCAAAAATTTTAATTTTAACTTTTACAGTGAAAAAAAAAAATATCTTTCACTCTGATGATTTGACCTGTTGCTGTTGTTACGCTTCCGTTGGCTGATGTTGATGTTGACCCACCTGTTACTTTTTTATTTTTTCTTTTAAAAATTTTACCTGTAATAACAGGTCTTTGCATGATGATTCATTTGACTTGCCAGGTACTCCTAAGTAATCAAAGTGTGATCATTCTGTGCTACTTGATTTTTCGTTGTCTGGTATTTGATGTTGTTTCTATTTTTCATCATCATCATCATCTTCATCTTCACTTTTGCCTCCGCACGCAGGAGAAGAGGGAAAACTTTTCCTTCTTCGGGGTTCCTAGTTGAAGGATCTTCATTGCTCACTCTCTTTTTTTTCAACTTCGACAAAATACATTCTTATTTGAACAAGTACACACACACACACACACACACAACAAGTACTCTTTTCAAGTCAAGGTGGTCGTGCTTTGAGTGCTTATTTCAATGTAAAAATATTTCTATATTTTTTTATTCTTTAACTTCAAGTGGCCGAAATCCCCGTTCGATGGTGACGACCAGTGATGATGATGATGATGATGATGAGTTGCGTGCACACTTATGCACCTTCTTCTTCTTGTTGTTAATTTTTCTTTTTTCTTATTATTCATTTTATTTCATGGGCGCCAGTAAAAAGCGATATGTATGAATGTTCTAAGACCAGTTTTGTTGTGGAAACAAGGACTCAAATGTCACCCATTTGACAGGTTAAAAAATGTGTTGATGATGTTGACAGGGTCCACCATCAAGTTCAACAATCCATCATACAGTTGACTGGACTACTTGAGTAGTCTTCAACTAACTTGACCATCAGTAGTTAATACTTTTTTTTCATTCTTTGTCAAAGTGAAAGATAAAGATAAAGAAGTTGAAAAAATAAAAAATTCCAAGTTCAGTAGATTGATTGAATGAATTTCATATTATAATATATTTTTGATTTTTTATTTTTTGTAAATTATTATTTTATTTTTCTTCGTTTTATCTTATTTGCTGTTTAACCATTCTCTGTCACTCTCACTCTTTTTTCTTTTTATATTTTCCTCTTTTTATTTGACGGTAATTAGGAGTGCATAGTTGAATTACTGAGCCAAGTAAAACTTGTTTCACTCATTCACTCAAATTCGAAGGTCAGTCAAATGGCTTCTTCTTGTTTTTTTTCCTTTCTTCTATCAAACACCAACACCAGCAACACCAGCAACTGCAACATTTATATATATATATACATGTATGAACAGTATATGTTCATGTTCTTTCATTCTTCTAACCAGTTGCAGTTGCATTTGCAGTTTTTCCTTTCATCCTGACACACACAAAGTTTAACATAAAGAAAGACATTTTTTTTTCCTTGGTTGCTTGCTTGCGTTTTTTCCTTTCTTTGTGTTTAAAAATTTCAAAAGTCTTTGTGTATGTCATTGGTAAGCACAAAGCAATCAGAAAGGTAGCAAGGGCGAACAAGGCAACAAAATTGACGAAATATAATGAAATACTTTTTCTTTTTTTCTCTCTCTTTCATATTTTTTTGTTGTTGCTGTTGTTACTCTTGAGTAAGTAAAAGAAATAAAATAAGGTGAAAATGTATTAAAATGATATCTCTTGAAGAGGAGGAAAAGGAGATACAAAAAATTACCTTTGCGTGATACTCGTGCACGCTCGTGAGTCTGTCAAAGTGTCCTTTACACCCTTTTAGTCGACAGTGTACAAGGTTCGATTGTTTTTCACCATTGATGACAAAAAAGAGTCAAAGTGAATAAGTTTTAAGCTTGGGTTACACAAAAACTCACACACACATGCATATACAATTTCAGGGTGAAGTGTGATCTACGAAGCAAAGAATGACAGAGAAAAGAGAACAAAGAGCCTCAGGTCACGCTGACATCATCTTTCGTGAGTGTATTTGACCCTACAAAGAGAAGAAGAGGAGAAGAAAAAAATTAAATCTCGTCTCAACCTCATAATCGGGTGGCAGCCAGTGAGATGATACTTGTAAACTTCCGACACAGACACAAGAGAAAGAGAGAAACAAGTCTCGACGTTGAGTAACAAGGACCGGCCATCTTCAACTTCTTCAACTTCTTCTCTTTAACTTCTTCTTCTTCTTCTTCTACTTCTTCTTGTCTTGTCTTGTTGTTTCTTTTTTTCTCTTTTCTCTTTTCTCTTTCTCTATTTCTCGCCGCTTGATTTACCTGTCTAAGCTGGTCTGTTGGTCTTCAACATTCTGCTTCACTTGCATCAGATAAACGGCCAAAATAAGTCCTGGCCTGACCTGACCGTGTGTATGTGTATGTGTGTGTACGTGGGAACTCATTTGGTCCTGTGATCTGGCCCGACGCCGACTTCAGCTACTTGCCAAAGTTAAGCACTGACAATTTTAACCATCACCTGGTCGCAGGTTCAACTGCATTCACAGATGATCAGGACACACAGAACATAGAGAGAGAAAGAGGAAAAAGATTCAACTTTCAACCATAGAAACAACACAGACAATTTCTTTCATTGTTTCACAAGTAACTGTTAGGTGTCCATGAATATGTGTCCATTTAACCAGCTCATCCTTAGAACAGACATTGTTGAACTCATGAACATTCATGATGACTTTCAACTGGTCACTTTTCCTCAGTATAAGGTGATACCGAATGATCATTCTCTCCTCCTCATCATCATCATCATCATCATCTTCTTCTTTTAATGATGCACACACGGTTTTCCTATTTCCATGTTGAACAGTGTATTAACAGCAAGAAGAACAAGTTCACTTGTATGATGATGATCCTTGGTCTTTACTACTGTCTTTTATCCATTTTTTCTTCATCTTCTTCTTCTCTTTAACGATTATTGCAGTGAAGATGATGATTACAAAGTAAAGTACTTTTGAAAAAGGAGAAAGAAAAGTAACTACACATATATATACATATATAAATGTGTATCACTGTCTTGTTATACGAATGACCAAGATGAGCAAGTAGACGATGATGATGATGATGATGACATCGGAAGTTGACTTTCATTTGATCATGATAAAAGATACCGATGTATACATGTAAATGTGTGACATTATTTACCATCAAATGAATGATTTATCATCAATGAGCGAGAAAAAGAGGGTGGATTGACACCTGTAGAGACAATTAATTGTCCTAAAAGCAAAGGAAAGGAAACTGACCTGCCTTTCCTGTCTCCCCCCCATCTGAGTTGGTTTGATGAACCCTCTCTTTTTCTTTTTCTTTCTCTTTCTCTCTTTCTTTTTCACTCTTCACTGTTGGTAGTATATTTTTTTTATCTCCTCTTTTTTTTCTTTTCTCTTTTTTTTCTCACTCGGTATTTTTTTGTGCAACCTCACGCTGTGATCAAAGTGCTGCACGTATCCTCTTCACTTTTGGCAGGAGGGGTCCTCGAAACTTGACTGACTGAAAGAAGGAGAAGAAGAAGAAGTAAAAAAAAGAGAAGAGGAAAAATCTCAAGTGAGAGATGGATTCCTCGGTGATCACAGAGTGGATGGATTGATTGATGGAACTTATTTTTGCGTAATTAAAGTACAAATTGAAGTGGTGCCGATTCAGTCCGTGCGTGAGAGAGAAAGAGAGAGAGAGAAGAGCAAAAAGGTACTTGTAGTTCTTCTTCTTCATCATCATCTTTATATTTTCGCTCTCTCTTTCTTTTTCTCTCCTTTTTCGGCTCCATCGGTCCTGAGAACTAAAATTTCACCTTACCTTGTTTTGTGCCTCTCTTGTGGTCATCCGCATCGTGGCCAAGGACTCATCACACTTACCAGGCAAAGCAACACACACACACACATACACATACACACACACACACACAAGTCATAACAAGTGAAGTGATGTGAAGTGAAGTGAGTGAGTGAGTGTGTTGCTCATGGCACAAGTCTGATGGTCGATTTATTCCCCTGAAATATTTTTTCTCATTCTCTCTTTCACCTGTAACATTTTTCCTGTTGTTGTAGTTGATGAACTCACCTTATGATGTAGCTGATGTATCCATGTATCTGTTTGAGATGTACACACACACACAGATGATGCAGGATGGGTGCAGACATCACTTTTATGGACAACATTGTGTGTGTGGCGTAATTTAATTTGCATGACATCACTGCAATTACTGCCTGATTTTTACTTGATGTGCGTTTCGAACTTTTACTCTCTCCTTCTTCTTCATTTTCTTCTTCTCTTAGCCTGGCCCATCTATGATTTGGATTTTTTTTGAAAGATTTTTTTGTACTTGACTCACTTAGTCAGTCACTTATTCGCCGAGAGAGTCTTCATGCATCCCTGCCTTTTTTTCGGGCGGGAGGCCAAGTACTTTTTTTTACCGATGAACACTCTGAGTGAATGTGTTCTTTTACTTGTTGCTTTCTCTCTTCTTAAACTTTGCTGCTGTTGTTGCTTCTTTCTCTCTCTTCTCAACTGGTCTATCTTCGACAACCAGTTATTATACTCTAAGAGTAAAAAGAAAAGTCTTATCCAAGGAACCATCAAATGCTGGTCAGAGAAGGAGAAAAACGAAAGAGGGGGAGGAGATAATCAAGAAAAAAAAGAGGAAGAAAAATATCACACAAGCTAAGTTAAAAAGGTAAAGGCGTTGTGACTGTTTTTACAGTGTATATATATATATGTGTGTGTGTGTATGGTACATCTTGTTGTTATAGTTGATGATGATGAGGATGAGGATGAAGATGAGGATGCCGCTTGATGATGGCGATTATTAATTTGACCAGTCAAACAGGCACAGTGTACAACAAGTAGAAGATAATGAGCAATGGAAATGCTCAAACTGTTGGTGCATTTAATAGATACACACACACGAGTAAGACCAAGGAGAGTATAAAAAAAATCATCTTGTGTAAAAGTTGACCGTTTGATCAAATCGCACACACAAACTGATGATGAAAATGCTAATGTGAATCTTTCGCTGACTGACCCTTCATTTGAACATTTTTCAACGTACAAGACACAAACTTTGAACGTATCAAAAAAAGATCTAACACATACACTTTCTCTTCTTTATTCTTTTTCTCACCGGTTGATGAATGGCACTTCCGTGACATAACAACAACAACAACTACAACTACAACTGCAACAACTCTCAACTCTCAACAACATCAACATCAACTGGTTCAACTTACACATGTACATAATGTACAATGAAACAATTGTACATGATATTTTTCTTTCATTCACATATTCCATGAAACATTGACAAACACATTAAATAGGTATGAAATGGAAAGAACTAACACCACAAGATCGTCGACCATTTGTAGAAGAAGCTGAAAGACTCAGGGTAAAACATATGCAAGATCATCCTAATTATAAATATCGTCCACGACGACGTAAACATGGTAATAAAAGAAATAGTCGAAATGGTTCTAATTCTAATTCTAATTCTAACACTGGTATAAGTCCTAATAATTCAACAACATCATCACCACGTGTAACAGTGATAACAAGTGGTGGTATTGGTTCACCATCAGGATCATCTGTTATATATTCCAAATTAACAGGTAATGTATCATCATCAAACAATTCAACAAATAATTCAACAACAACAACATCATCATCAAATACAACATTACACATGATACCTGATTCACCATCATCAGTAGATTATTCAATTCAAAGTAATAAAATCTGTCGAAATGATTCACCAATACAAGGATATACAACACCAACAACAACAGGTGTACGTGGTATGACATCATTAGATGATACAAATATAACTGCTGGTGGAGGATCATCATCATCACCACCACTGTTAACTGGTCGAACATCAAATATCGGTATATTTCAATTACAACCACAATCACACCATGCGCATCATTCTTTACATACTTTAACACATCCACATCATCATCCTCATCATCATCCTGTACATCATCATCCAGCGCATCTTCATCACCATCCTCATCATCCAGCACATGGTCATCATCATCTTCAACATGTTGCTACTCATCATCATCTTCAACAGCAACAACAGCAGCAACAACAACAACAACATCACCAACATCAACAACAACAACAACATCATCAACAACAACAACAACTTGCAACATCAATACATTCACTTAACCATCCACATCAACAAGTGGCATCGGTGTTACATCAGGGTAATAATCATTTAATACATCATACAGTTAATTCACCACATTATACAAATTGGTATTCACAATCAACCAATGAAATATCATCCAATTTATCACCATATGGATCATCAGGTGGTTCATCAATAGGAGGATGTAAAGATACAGGTTCACCACCATCATCATCATCACCATCATCACAATCAGTTTTATATGCAACATTAAATGGTAATTCTGGTAATACAACAAATACAAATACAAATTCAACATCAACATCAAATACAACAACATCAAATCATCATTTAATAACATCAGTTGATTCACCAGGATCATCATCAGTTGATTATAGTGGTAAGATAAATAATTCTGATTCACCACCTGTATCAATATATTCTAATACAATAGTAACAAGTCGTTCATCAGATCATGATATAAATGAGCAAAACAATAATTCGCCGATTGCATTGTCAAATAATGTATCAACAAGTTCGAATGCATCATCACCAACATCACTAAATGTTAATTCTAGTATATTACAACATACTAATTCATCATCGACATCATCAACACCATCAACAACAACTGGACAGCAACATTTAACCAGTGAACAACAGCATAATAATAATAAATAATAATAATAATAACAACAACAACAACAACAATAGTACACTTGAAAGTCATCATCATCATCATAATGTACATCATACTGCTAATAATCATCATCATAATTTACATTCACATTCAATGACAATTACAAATAGTCCACAACACACTGCACAAAATTTTTGGTATTCAAGTGATTTACCATCACCATATACTTCATCATCATTAATAGTTGGATGTAAAGAAGTAACAAGTAGTTCTGTTGTACTTGGATCAGATGATTCACCAAGTGATGATACATCACCAACATCATCATCAACATCATCACGTAATGTTTTAACTAATAATTCAACCAATGATTCCTACCTCGTTTCTACTGATTCAATTACTAATGGTAATACTGGTGGTGATCGAATATACAATAACAATAACAATAACAATAACAACAATCATCTGACCAGTGGTCAAGAAGAAGACTACACGTATATTTGTCAATTGTAATTGTGTCAACTTGTTTAACTACTATTAACTATTAACTATAAACTAGTTGACTTTAAACTTGAACTTATCTTGATGAAGTGATGTTATTTTTAATTGTTACTTTTATTTTAACTCTTTCACTGAATGATTAACTTTTGAAAGTTACTTTGCAATTGATTCAATGAAGTTACACATCAAGTTACTATGATTATAATTATTATTACAATTAAAAAAAAGCAAATTTTCTCTTTGCAAACAAACAAACAAACAAAACTATTCAATTTTTCACTTGATCTTGTTAATTGTAAAACCAGTGAATATAAACAAGTTTAAATTGAAGTATAAATATAATTCCTTGAACACAAACAGACAATGTTTTAGAATAACACAAAACTGTGAGTCAAAGTTAAAACAAAAAAGTATCCTGATAAATTGACTGTTTTCATCATCATCATCATCATTTTAAATTTTTCGTTCCTATAAACAATTTTCTTCCTTTTTTTTCCTCCAATCATATTATCTTCGTTTTTTTCGTTGTTGTTACACACTTTTATTTCACAGACACAACTTCTTCTCTCTCTTTTTTTCTAATTTTTTCTTCTTCCTGTTTTTTTACTCTTTTTTTCATGTCATGACAATAAAATCAAACAACATTTCATACATTTTACCAAATTATACAATTGAATGAACATCAATTTGTCAACAATTTTATCACTGTGTGTGTATGTTTCAATAGTTCAAGTGAACAAGTGAACAAGTTAACAAGTTGTAAACTTTTTCACCTGAGTAAATTTAAATTTGCCGCTTTCACTGCCAACAAAGTTGATCAATCAGCTGTTTCGTACAACATTAACAATCAACAACACTCAACAATCAACAAACACACATATCATCAAGTTAGTCAAGTGTAAAGATTCACTTTCTCACACATTACAATTTTTTTTCTCCTTTTCAATCAACGATTAAATTTACCATGAAAATGTTCACATTAACCAGTTCAATGTGTCACACAAATACAATGTCAATGTCATGATGATTAATAATCACCCTGAATGAATGAATGAATGAATGAATGGATGTATGAATGAATGATGGTGTAAATGATAAATAAATTTCACCCTGTCGATGACAAGACGAATTTCAATGTCATGGTTAGTATATAATTACAATAGTAACAAGATAACAGATGACAAGAGTAACAATCATCTGATTGATTGTTAAGTCAAGTAGCCAATTGTCACAGTTTAAATTGATTGTTCAAGAAGAATTAAAAAAAAACAGGTAATGAAAGTAATATCAATGATATTGTTGTTACTTTTAATTACAATTAAACAAATCAAATGTAAACCAAAGGTTAAATCAAAGCCAAGTCTAATTGTATCATGTGATGATAATGTTGTATCATTAGAATGTCCACGTCCAACAGTGATTAACATAACAACAGCATTATTCGGTCCATTGGTGACACCACAATTAGATATATCTGATTGTGAAGTATTGATTGAAAGTGCATTTGGCGAAGATCGTCGTGATGATTGTAATCAAATAATCAATTTGAACGAAGTAAGTAAATCAATTTAAATTTTTAATCTATTTTTTAATCGACCAAATTTAATTTCAGTTTCTCCAGGACAAGTGTAATTTAAGACCAATTTGTACATTTTATCCAATAGATTTAAGATCATCTGAAATATCACCAAACATGTGTAATTCATCACATGATTCACAGTTTACTTCAAATGTATTTGTATATATTCAATATCAATGTTTACTATCAGAAACAGTTGCACGTAGTTACAAGACAATTATCTTAATATTTTCATCATTAAGTTCATTAACTGGATTTGTATTATTTTTGATGATATCAAGATGTCTCGGTTATGAATACATATTTCCATGTAAATTGAAAAAGATTCAAATGTTGTGTCCAAATAAGAAAAACTGTCGATACTATTAACTAACTAACAATTGGATTAAGCATGTTAAGTGTGTGTGTGTGTGTGATATGTTAACAAGTGACTTGTTGACATGATCAAATCAATCAGCCAATTGTAAACGCACCTCACATTGTAAATAAATCCTGACGCACCTGTCTTTATAATTTGATATTATTTTGTGTGTGTTAACTTGATGAAATACATTTTTACCTGGTTAACAACAAACCAGGTAAATTTTTTTTTCCTTTTTTTTGCATAAATGTCATGGATATTTTAAAAAATCGTCCATCAACTTACCACCCAACAATTAAGTAAGGAATACTTTTTGGTACATTTTTTTACTTAACTGACAGGTTCAATTGAATTTCCTATCTACAATAAACAATTGGTAGTTTATATCAAGTATCTCAAAGTCAGATTATTCAACAGACATCAACGTTAACTTACTTTATTCATTCAAATTGTATTGAGGGAGTTAAAAAAGTGAATTTTAACTAAATTAACCTTTTTTCTTCCAGTCTTTTAAACCTGTAAAAGTTCACAAGGTTCATCAACAAGAGTAAAATCAACTAAATGATGATAATGATGATCAGTTTAACCATGTTTACCAGAGGAGTTTTTTCAGAACACAAAGATAGTAAAGTCATCCAAATGACTGACCTTTGTCTTAGTCAGTCAGTCATGAGGTTCATCATCATGACCATCATGACTATCATCACCAACTAAATTTACCATCAAATGCTTTAGGCAAGTATTTTAACATCATTAGACGAGTGTTTAAGTATCTTCAAATTGAATCAACAAGCAATCAATAAAGTCATTAGTTCAAAGCAAAAAAGTCAACTTAATATTGAACAACATGAATATTTTAACCAATGTTCATATGAATAATTCAATATAAATGGTACAAATAGTATAAATATTACCATTACAGTGAAATATAATAAAAATGAATTAACATAAATTTTAAGGGGCAGTTTTATTATACCATTGACAATGATAATAGTTTAAAAGGATATGAATTAATGCAGTAGGTTAAGTGATGATGGTGATGATGATGATGATACCATTAAAAGTTATCCATATGATCACATTATCATTGCATTACTATGGAATTGCTTAATTGTCCTTGCAGTTACCATGTGACTGGTCAGCTGGTGGTTTGACAAATCAATGTCACACACACACAGATACACATTGACATCCATGAAAGTAGGATGAGACAAGGAATGACAAGAGACACTAACGATGATGAAGAAGATGATGATGATGATGATGATGATGATGATGATAAGACTAGTTGTCCTTGAAATGAGTGGCTGAAAAATGTTAAGCAAATGACAAATGTATCAAGTTAAATAAAAAAAGGGCCGGTACAAGTATTACTCATCCTCAGTCAAGTATTTCAAGTTCGAATACTAGTTGTTAGTATTTAAAGTATCAATTCAATTTACACAGACAAGTAGTGCTCACAGACAGACGAGAGTTACCAAGCACATCTTTTGTGCACCTGTTGCATTTTCCTGGTACCACGTTTTCTCGGAATAATTGCAACCACCTGTGAGAATACACATTTCTTATTCTTTGTATTTTTCTTGTGTGTCCTTGATTATCACTTTTGATCATTATTATCACTTTACACTAGTTAGTTTTCAATATTTGTACTTGGTACATTAGTAAATTAACTTGAATTTAATCATTCACTTTGTGATTAAAAGTAAACTTGCTCCGCCTATTATTGTCAGCCATTTACACTGGTGGTCAGTAGTTAATTATACATTAGTTCAATTTAGTTACTTGATCAAATGAGTATGCTAAAATCAACTTCAACTATGAATCCATTTCCACCATCATCATCTCGACGATTTTTGAAATTACAAGATGGATCAACATTTGAAGGACTTGCTTTTGGTGCTGATAAATCAGTTTCAGGTGAATTAGGTAAGTAATAATATAAATATCAATTTTTGATACAAAAATACATATAATTCTATTAAATTGTATCCTTTGTACTTAGTATTTCAAACTGGAATGGTTGGTTATCCAGAATCATTGACAGATCCATCATATTGTGGTCAATTGTTAATTTTAACCTATCCAATTATTGGTAATTATGGTGTACCTGATATTACCTTAAAAGATGAATATGGATTACTTAAATTTATTGAATCATCAAAAATTTGGGTATCAGCATTAATTGTTGATGAATATTCAAACAATTACAGTCATTGGCGTGCAATGTCATCATTATCACAATGGTTACAAGATGAAAATGTTCCAGGTATTCAAGGTATTGATACACGTATGTTGACAAAAAAAATTCGTCAATCTGGATCAACATTAGCAATGATAATTTATGATTTATCTGATATTATTGGTAATGATGCATTTCATTTAACATTTACTGATCCAAATGAGCGTAATTTAGTATCTGAAGTATCATCTAAAAAATTATGGTCAATACAAGTAAATCCTAAATTACCTAAAGTAGGTGTTATTGATGTTGGTATTAAATATAATCAAATACGTAAATTACTTGAATCAAATGTAAATGTTGATATAATACCATGGAATTATTCAATTATGTCAACAATCGATTCATACGATGGTATATTTATATCAAATGGTCCAGGTAATCCAGAAATGGTAAATATTGTTATCGATAACATTCGTCAAATTATTCAAACTAGACCAGGTAAACCAATATTTGGTATATGTTTAGGCCATCAATTGATTGCTCGTGCAATTGGATTATCAACAAGTAAGATGACATATGGTAATCGTGGTCACAATTTACCCTGTCGATTATATAACAGTGAACGATGTTTTGTTACAACTCAAAATCATGGATATGAAGTACTTGTCAACAATTTACCATCTGATTGGATTCCATTGTTTACCAATGAAAATGACGGATCAAATGAAGGTTTAGCTCATACAACATTACCAATATTCACCACCCAATTTCATCCTGAACATAATGCAGGTCCACAAGACATGTCATTTCTATTTGAAATATTTTCAAGTTATGTTCACGGTAAAACAACAAACAGTGTTCAAGATGAAATAGCTCGTTATTTACTTTTGATGAATAATATAAATCCAGATGACATATCATCTGTACCGTCATCATCATCATCATCAACGGATCAAGTGTATTCTAATACTTTACCCAAGCCTAAAAAAGTTCTAATCTTAGGTTCTGGTGGTTTATCGATTGGTCAAGCAGGTGAATTTGATTATTCTGGTTCACAAGCAATTAAAGCATTAAAAGAAGAACATATTCAATCAGTTCTAATTAATCCAAACATTGCAACAGTTCAAACAGATCCAAGTATGGCTGATAAAGTATACTTTTTACCCATAACATTTGATTATGTAGTAGATGTAATTGAATGGGAACGTCCAGATGGTATATTTTTAATGTTTGGTGGACAAACTGCCTTAAATTGTGGTATTGAATTAGAAAAAAAAGGTATCTTATCAAAGTACAACATCAAAGTTCTTGGTACATCAATTGAATCAATTGAATTATCTGAAGATCGTGCTAAATTTGCTCAATTGTTGATTGATATTGATGGAGCTCAAACAATTAGTTCACAAGCAGCATCATCAATTAAGGAAGCAATTGAAATAGCTAAAAATTTACAATATCCAGTATTAATTCGTGCAGCATTTACCTTGGGTGGTTTAGGTTCTGGTTTTGCTGATTGTGAAGAGCAATTAGTTAAATTAGCTGAAAAATGTTTAGTACATTCATCACAAATATTCATTGATAAATCACTTAAAGGATATAAAGAAGTGGAATATGAAGTTGTTCGTGATATTCATAATAATTGTGTCACCGTATGTAATATGGAAAATATTGATCCACTTGGTGTTCATACTGGAGAATCAATTGTTGTTGCACCAAGTCAAACACTTGATAATAATGAATATAACAAATTACGTACAACAGCAATATTAATTGCACAAAAGTTAAATATCATTGGTGAATGTAATGTACAATATGCATTATCACCTAAAAGTGATGATTATTATGTTGTTGAAGTAAATGCACGATTATCACGATCATCAGCATTAGCATCAAAAGCAACTGGTTATCCATTAGCATATATAGCAGGTAAATTAGGTTTAGGATATTCATTACCATCAATTACAAATTCAATGACAAAGAAAACATCATGCTTTGAACCATCATTGGATTATTGTGTAGTTAAAATACCACGATGGGATTTAGGTAAATTTAATGGTGTATCAAGACAAATTGGTTCATCAATGAAATCAGTTGGTGAAGTTATGGCAATTGGTCGAAAATTTGAAGAAGCATTTCAAAAGCATTACGTATGGTTGATGAAAATGTTCGTGGTTTTGATCCAACAATTAAACAACCAAATGATAATGAATTAAAATCACCATCAGA
The DNA here is from genome assembly GCA_030280995.1 of Hemileia vastatrix. Lineage (NCBI taxonomy): Eukaryota > Fungi > Basidiomycota > Pucciniomycetes > Pucciniales > Zaghouaniaceae > Hemileia > Hemileia vastatrix. Next base: position 140,028 of record JASXTE010000082.1, read on the forward strand.
TCAACGTATATTTGTTGTAGCATCAGCAATTAAATCTGGTTATACACTTGATAAATTAAATCAATTGACAAATATTGATAAATGGTTTTTACAAAAAATGAAAAATATTATTGATTATCAAACATATCTTGAAGCATATTCATGGGATACGTTAATTAATTTACCAAATGATCAATTAATTCAATTACTTAAACATGGTAAAAAGCTTGGTTTTTCAGATAAACAAATTGCATCATTTATTCGATCGAAAGAATCAGTTATACGTAAATTACGTCAAGATTATTCAATTTGTCCATTTGTTAAACAAATTGATACTGTTTCAGCTGAATAGGCCAGCACATACTAATTATTTATTTACAACATACAATGCAATTGAAAGTGACATTGATTTTGGTAAAAATGATGCAGTAATGGTTTTAGGTTCTGGTGTATATCGAATTGGTTCATCAGTTGAATTTGATTGTTGTTCAGTTGCATGTGTACAAGAATTACGACGTATGAATCGCTCAACTATAATGATTAATTATAATCCAGAAACAGTTAGTACTGATTATGATATGTGCGATAAGTTATATTTTGATGAATTATCATATGAAGTTGTTATGGATATATATGAACTTGAAAAACCATATGGTATAATATTGAGTTTTGGTGGACAATTACCAAATAACATTGCAATGGATTTACATTTACAAAAAGCAACAATATTGGGAACTGCACCAGAATCAATTGATACAGCTGAAAATCGTTTTAAAATTTTCACGTTTACTTGATGGTATGTCACAATATCCAGATAAAATATGTCAAACCAGCATGGAGAGAATTAACTGATGTTGCATCAGCAAAACAATTTTGTCAAGAAGTTGGTTATCCATGTGTCGTACGTCCATCATATGTTCTATCAGGTGCAGCAATGAATGTAGCAACATCATCGGAAGATCTTGAAAAATATTTAGCAGATGCAAGTGCTGTATCAAAAGAATATCCAGTTGTCATATCCAAGTTTATCAGTGATGCTAAAGAAATTGATGTTGATGCAGTAGCTCAAGATGGTGAAATAATTGCAATTGCAGTATCTGAACACATTGAAAATGCTGGTGTTCATTCAGGTGATGCTACATTGATTACACCACCACGTGATTTAAATGAATCAACCTTAAATTCAATCAAGTACATTTGCATCAGCAATTGCACGTGAACTTAAAGTAAATGGACCATTTAACATGCAATTAATTGCCAAGAACAACGAACTTCGTGTAATTGAATGTAATTTACGAGTTTCACGATCATTTCCATTTGTATCAAAAACTCTTGGTTATGATTTCGTCGCAGCAGCAACACGTGCAATGATGGGTGAAAAGTTAGAACCACGTGAACCAATAATTGTTACACATCCCAAAAGATTTGGTGTAAAAGTAGCAACAATTTTCATTTTCACGTTTACCTGGTGCTGATATTGCATTAGGTGTTGAAATGTCATCAACAGGTGAAGTCGCATGTTTTGGTGAAAGTCAACATGAAGCATATTTAAAAGCATTAATTAGTACTGGATTTAAATTACCACGTAAAGGTGGTAATATTTTACTATCAATTGGTTCATACAATAACAAACGTGAATTAATTCCATCAGTTAAACAGTTAAATGATTTAGGATATAAATTATATGCATCATTTGGTACAAAAGATTATTATGAATCACAAGCTGGTATTCTTGGTATAAATTTAATTGATTGGCCCATTTCCTGAATTAGGTGAAGGTGATGCAACAAATACACAAATTAAATGTATTGCAACATTTTTTAGCACAACATGAAATTTGATTTAGTAATTAATTTACCAACAAGAACACGTGGTTCACGTCGTCCATCAACACATGGATATAAAACACGTCGATTTGCAGTTGAATATTCAATACCATTAATAACTGATGTTAAATGTGCTAAATTATTTGTTGAAGCATTAAGTCGTTATCCATATCGTCAAAAGTTAAAACAAATGTTGATTGTTTTAACATCACGTAAATTAATTCAATTACCAGGATTAATAGATGTTCATGTACATTTACGTGAACCTGGTCAAACACATAAGAAGATTTTGAAACTGGTACAACAGCAGCATTAGCTGGTGGTATAAACAATTGTATGTGCAATGCCGAATACAAATCCAGAAATATCCAATTTACAATTACTTGATGAAGTACGTACATTGGCATCGAAAAAAGCTAAATGTGATTATGCACTTTATGTTATTGCTAAGAACAATAGTCATGAATGGTTAGATATAAAAGAATATCCACCAATTGCTTTGAAAATTTATATGAATGAAACATTTACAACATGTCAAATGTCTGAAATATCATCAATAACTGATCATCTTAAATCATGGCCAGAATATTTACCAATTTGTGTACATGCTGAAGGATTAACAAGTGCAGGTATAATATTATTAGCACAATTATGTAAACGTCGTATTCATATTTGTCATGTATCACGTGGTGAAGAAATATTACTAATCAAATTAGCTAAAGCAAGTAATATACCAATAACATGTGAAGTTTGTCCTCATCATTTATTTTTAACTAAATCCGATGAACAACGTATTAGTCCAGGATTTTGTGAAGTACGTCCACGATTAGGAAGCGAAGAAGATCAACGAATCTATGGGAAAATTTAAATGTAATTGATTGTTTTGCTTCTGATCATGCACCTCATCATGTTGATGAAAAAAAATCATCCAATCCACCACCTGGTTATCCTGTTTAGAAACAATGTTACCCTTATTACTTAATGCAGTTAATCAAGGTAAATTAACACTTAAAGATATTGAAGAAAAGTTATATATCAATCCAAAGAAGATATTTAATATACCAGATCAAAAAGATACTTACGTTGAAGTTGATATGGAACATGAATGGATAATTGGTGACAAATCATATCATTCAAAAGTAAATGGTCACCATGTAATGGATTTAAAGTTAAAGGAAAAGTATCACGTGTTGTAATTCGTGGTAAATTAGCCTTTGTAGATGATCAAGTAGTTGCACAAGCTGGTTTTGGTCAAGAAGTATTTCCATTGACTAAGTCATCACGAGATATGCAAACACAAAGTTCACCGCAAAATTCGATTGATTTACTCAATGAAGCATCATCAACAACAACAACTCAAACAACTGTATCAACTAAATCAAAACCACGATCAAACACAATATCTGAAATCATCACCATTCAAGGCACTTATTTGTGATACAAATTTACCAAGTACAATATCATCAGTTCTATCACCATCAGGAATATTACATTCAGCAGGTCGTGAGAACACATTGAGAGAACTCAAAGGACAACACATACTTAAAGCAGATCAATTCAAACGTCAACTTTTACATTCATTATTCGACTTGGCACAAAAATTCAAAACAGGTGCTGATGGTGTCACAACCTTATTAACTGGTAAAGTGATGGGATTAATATTTTTCGAAGCAAGTACTAGAACATCATGTTCATTCAATGCAGCAATGGTACGTTATAGGTGGATCAGTTGTACCAGTTTCAATGGATCATTCATCATTAAAAAAAGGTGAAACACATGATGATACAATATCAACATTAGCAAGTTATTGTGATTGTTTGGTTTATACGACATCCAGAACCAGGTGTAATCGAAAGATTTTCTAATTACATACAGTTAAAGGTAAAGTGATAATCAATGCAGGTGATGGTATTGGTGAACATCCAACCCAAGCATTATTAGATATATTTACAATACGTGAAGTATTAGGTACAGTTAATAATCAAATAATAACAATCGTTGGTGATTTAAAGAATGGTCGAACAGTTCATTCATTGATACAATTATTATCATTATATGATGTAACAATACGTTGTATTTCACCTAAAACATTACAATTACCATCTAAAATATATGAAAAGATGAAATTAGATTATCCTAAAGTAACAATAACACAACACACTGAATACAGTGATTTTGAAAATGCAATTCAAGATACAGATATACTTTATATGACGAGAATTCAACGTGAACGATTTGATAATGAAGATGAATATGATCAATTAGTTAAGTCAGGTAAAATGTTTAAAGTAACACCTGAATTAATGACTAAAAGATCATCATCTAAGAAAATATTTGTTATGCATCCCTTACCATCGTGTTGATGAAATTGCAGCTGAATTTGATACTGATCCATCAGCTGTTTACTTCAGACAAATGGAAAATGGAATGTATGTTCGAATGGCACTTCTTTGTGCTATTTTTGGTAAAACAATTTGACTTTCATAAAAATTAACTTTGATTATTAACAATTTCATAATTAATAAAATTTGATACTTTATTGATTCAAGTAGTTTTTACCGAACTCTTAATTTGATTGTTTCAGAAGATAACTTAAGCATGTGCATGTTTATTGTTAAAATTATATAAATAGCTGAGACAGAGTCAGAAAATTTGTGTACTTCCAGTAACAATCGATTGGTTGTGTTAGACATGATTGTTGAATACGAACAATCTGGAAGAGTCGAGACTGTTAATTATATACAGTACACGCTGACAATATCTTCTGGTCAGCTTGATTGAGGAAGAAGACAATGTCTTCATGCTCTCACCTCAATCAGTTTAATTGTTACCCAATGGGTATATTAACTCTAGCATTTTTGTCAGTCTAGCATCTCTAGTCGTTCAATAATCAATAACTTGTGCTGACAGTTTGAACGTCCTTCCATACGGATTTTCAGATTTGGTTGCTCATCATTTTTACCGTTATCTGGTCATTTGATCTGGTCAAATTATGGTCCAAGTCTATGGATTTTTTTGGTGCCTTGACATGTCTTATCAGTCTTGTATGTTGTTGGCTTCTTCTCGATGATATGTTTCACTGTAAGGACGCTAAAGGTGTTAATGTATCAACCGAAGCAAATTCAAAAGATTACCGCAATAGTATCAGATGGCACGTCATATCGGGAATTGTCGGTTTAACAATATTCTTCATTGGTACAACTAGTATTCATTATACTCTTAGGAATAAATCTGGAATTAAAGTTATTGCTGCCCTTCCATTGTTTGGTTATGTAGGCTGGTGCTTATGGCAATGTTATTCAGCTTTCACTTCTCCTTGCAATTCAGTAAGTTTAACATTCGATGCAGTTGCCAATGCCACGAAAGAAATTCCCAAAGAAAATGTATTCAAACGTGGACAACTATCTATGATTATTATTTTTGCTTTACAATGCATTGTGGCTGTATTGTATACATTGTCAGGTGTAGCATGGATAGTAGGATTTTAGGTAAATTGACACATCTAATTTAGATGATCATTTAGATGGAAGAATTGTAAAAATTGTAATAATAAATGGGTATGTAAATTTTGACAATTTATAATGAATTAAAAGGTAAATTCATCTTGTCATTGTTGTTATTAATGGTGATAATGTGTCCATTGGTGTATTCAAAGTCGAAGCATGAGTGAAAAAAAAGTAGCGCCACCCGCGGCAAGTCATGAAATTGTGTCTTCTGAGTTCTCTCCGTTATCCATTGGAGTGACTTGGTAGTCACCTGACCAAGACCAGTCAAGCCTCGCTGCACTCGGACACCATACAGACATACATAACTAACTGCTTGTATAAGTATCATGGACATTGATTTGCGCAGTCCATTTGTGTCCTGCTTACTCTTCTTGATCAACGTATTTACATTTTACTGAAGCCAATTTTGATTGTATCAGTTCTTCAACTAACAAGAGTCAATATTAGCCGTGTCATTATTGTAGCTGCTGCTGCTGCTGCTTTTTCATTGCAGACCAATCGACAGCAACATCATCGTCATCATCATTATCAACAACAACATCTATATCAACATCATATATTACAACAACGGATATTACGACGAAAAAAACAGCAAGAAAAATTATCCAAAAAAATCTTCAAGGCTAATCAATTAGCCTCAAATACTATGGATTCAGATGCCATTTCCGATATATCCGAAGTTACAAGTAAATCAACCATAAGTAAAAAATCTCGTGTATTTTCACGTAGTGGTGGTAAAAAGCTTAAAGATCGATCTAAAGATAGTCAGAAAGTAAAAAGCCAATCAAGTGTTCACAGTGTATTTGGTCGTGGATCTAAAAATTCATCATCAAATGTATCAATATCAACATCAAATGGTAGTACTGGTAATCCATCTGTTTCATTACCTAATTTAGATGAAACAGATGTTATTGGTTCTGCTGAAGATGTAGTAGCTGGTATAACCGGTAATCAAGAAGATCCAGCCATACGATTTGGTGAAGGTGTAACATTTAAAGCAAAATATATTGGAACAGAATTAGTAAATGCACCTCGTGGTGACGCTATGTGTAAAAAATGCCATGTTAAGGTTAAAGGCCATTGTAAAAGGTACAGGTGCACATAAAAGAAAAATATTACTTTCAATTTCATTATCTGGTTTAACCTTGATTGATGAAAAAAACAAAAGAAATTATCTCTGAACATCCAATACCGTTAATTTCATATATATCACGTGATACAAATGATTCTCGTGCATTGGTTTTGTCTATGGTACACCACATGATGGACATTCATTTATGGCATTAAAACTGAAAAAGCAGCCATTCCAGTAATGCAAGCAATTGCTGACTTGTTCACGTATGTCTATGAAAAAAGGAAAAAGAAAAGTCAAATAATTCAACATCAACTAGTGATCAAGGAGGAACCACTTCAAGTGCATCTAATGTACCGTTATCATTTTCTGCTAAAGAAGAATTTTCAGAACAAAAAGTAAATGCTGCATGGTCAAAATCTGAACCATATGTATCGAAACCTTCTGGTGGATCAAATGTTCAAATGATAATTCTTCTGATATAACCAGTCAATTAAATAATCAATTTAGTAATTGGTCTAAATTTGATTCTTACACCACACCAAAAGTAAGTGGTGGTGGTGGTGGTAATTTATCCCATGGTTCAAATGATTCAGCTGATTTAACAAATCAATTTAATTTTTCAACTTTACCATCATTATTACCACCACCAGTAAATGCATTTGATAATCATCATCATCGACCATCATCAGCTCGATCATCTGTGGTTGATTCATTAAGTTCATTTGATAAAGGTGCAAATAATCATTCACCTTTACCATCATTATCATCACGTATTGGTATTGGTAATTCTATAACATCAAGAAATAACATTGGTATTGTACCATCACCACATCATCACCTAGAAGTACTGCAAGTAGTTTTAATAGTTCATCAAGTACTATTTCACGTGCAAGACCAGGTAGACCACGAAGAGGATTTGATCAGCCAAATCAGGTGTTTCTTCCACCACCATCTGCAATATCATTTAATTCTTCTTCATCATCATCTACTTATAGTCAAAATACACCTGCAAATAGTACTTTCTTTGCTTTCATCAAATACACCTGGTTATATTGGTAAATCATCAAATACACCTGCAAGTGTATCTAATATTACATTATCAATGGCTAATAACAATAGTAATTTTCCATCTTCAAGTGAACCAGATTTATTTTCATCGGTAAACTTTGATAATTTTAATCCACCACCAAGTTTACCACCACCACCAGGACCTTTTATCTGGTTCTGCTACTGCATCTGCTTCGTCATTTTCTTCTACTCTCTTCTTCTAATATGATGATTCATCATTGACCAACAACAACAACAAACAACAAACCAGTGATACTGATAAATTTGAAGTTAATTTTGATGCCATTTTTCCATCATTTAATCCTAATACTTCAGATGTTAAAAACTAACAAGACAACAACTCAACAACAACATCAACAACAGCAACAACAATCAATACGTAGTATGATTAATCGTCCACCTTCCAGTCATAGTAAACAGGTGTCTTTCTCTAATGGTGATAATTTTGATTGGTTTAATTCTGCTGGTGGTACAACAACCAATTATAATGATCGACATGATTCAACATCAAGTAAATCAACACCAAGTTATACTTCATTTGCTTCATCGTCATCATCATCTTCTAATGCTGATCGTTATGCTTGTTTAAAGAAATTCAAGAATTAGCTAATATACCTTCTGTTTTTGATCGACCATCATCTGGTTCTGATTCAGATACATTTGTTGGTTCTCCTCCGTCACTTTTATCATCAACATCTGGTGACACTAAAAATATTACCACTTTAACTAATACTACGGCAACTAATTGTAATTTCAAATATCATTGAAAATTCAACTAGTCTTTTTTGATGTAGATGATGATAAATTTAATCTATCAACTGATTGGCCAATAAGTGGTAATAGTTGTAATAATTTTATCTCTACAACGTGTACATCTACAACATCTACATCTACTTCCAATGTGCCATTGACTAGTGCAAATGATGTTGATGATGATAAAACAAATGATAAATTATTTGATAAAACTTTTGGCTCTTCATTTGATCCATCAAATGATTCTACAATCAATATTGAATCTATTGGTATGTCAATTATACTAAAGATAATTCTTCCCTTGTCAATACAACTAATACTTTCTACTTACAACGAAAACGTCAAATAATCAATCAGTTGTATCATCATCAACAACAACCACAACAACATCAACATCAACAACATTTAAAGTATCTAATGAAAAAATTCAATCAAGTGACAATGAATCAGATGGTAAATATTAAAGATACCGCTACTTCACCTGGTACACCACCAGAAGATCGACCTACATTGAACGTAGATCATCTAGTCATGATACATCAACAATTAACAGTCACAATTGTAATCCAAAGTATACTTGTATTGCCAATAATTCTCAAGATGGTAGCCAAAGTGGTATACATCAACATATAGTTAATACAACTGCTGGTTGTGAATGTCAAGCTTGTAATAGCTCCTACTCATGGACCATATGGTTATTGTCCTCCTCCACCACCACCAACTCATCCTATTTGTTGTCAGATGCATCCGTCGCATTTATCAAGCCATCCTAATTATGTTTATTGTAGATCTACTTCAGGTCCTTATCTTACACATCATCCTCATGGTCCACCTTTAACTGGTTTACCACCCTGGTCACCACCACCACCACCACCACCATTACCACCATCATCATCTGGTCCTCAAGCAACAATTCATACTCATTCACATGCTCCTCCTCTTGGTCCTACTGAATTTGGTCCATCATTTGATTTTGGTTCTGATTTCGGCTCTGACTTTGATGTTAAATCACCACCACCAATGTCAGTTACATCTTATGGACAATTACATCCTCCATATACTACAAGTGGTACTAATTCATCGCAACATGAATCTGATGTCGGTTCAATTCGTAGTATTTCACCTACAAATCCTTTTGATCAAATTGTTAATTATACAACAAATCAAGCAGGAAATTATGTTGAAACATCAGGTGGTGGACCTTTACCACCACCCAGGCCTCCTGCTCGGACCGAATATTAATCGTGGGTCAAATTCTTCCTTAGGTGGTTCTGGTACAAATGATATACCTCCACCTCTTTTACCTAAAAGAAAAACTACTACTAATATCTTGCCGCATCAATCATCTGTATCCAACTACTATCAACAACACCACCACACAACAACAAACCACCACCCCTGGTCCTGAATACTTTCATCATCACGGATATCCTGTACCTCATGGACATCATATGATTCGTCATGCACCTTCACATTACTCATACCATGCTAGTGATGTTTATGGTTATATCACAGGACCTCCTGTTCACATGGCTCATTCACATCATCCATCACATATTTATGCTGCTGGTCCTTTTGTTCCACGTGGTCATGCTCATGTGAATGAATCAGTTACTTGTCATTGTCCTCATTGTAACTATGGTCAAATGATGAATACTGCATCGTCTTCTTCTTCGCCTGCTCCTGTACCACCTTTACCAATGCCAGTGAGGAAAAAATCATTAACATCTATCATGTAGTAACATTGAACGTCGAGTTTCATTTGAAAATCATCCTGATGATATAAACACAACAACAACAACAACAACAACATTTAACTACTTTTAATGCTTCATCAACAACTACAGCTAATTGTCCTCGACAACGTTCATCCATTGCTACTAGTGAAAATGATCCATTCGATCCTTTCAATGTTAACTTTGTTGAAGAAAAACTTAAATCATCATCCACTAATACACCTATCAACAGGTCAAATAGCAAATGTGAAAATTCTAATGATTCAACTAAATGTTCTACTTTAAAAAATTCAACACCGATAAATTCTGAATCATTATCACATCGAACTGTAATCGGAGATGCTGGTCAATCTCTATCTACCATCAATAATTGTTTTGAAGATCCATTTGATATTGGTTTTGTTAAAAGTACTCAATCGAAAGTATATCCCGAAGTATCTACTACTAATTCAGAATTTAATACAACAACAACAATACCGAGTAATTTTAGAGGTTTCTGATAATGTATTCAATGATTCAAATTCAAATTCAAATTCAATTGGATCAATCGATACGGACTGGATATACTAGATTAACTGAACAACAAGAAAATGTTACTAAATCAAATCTTCAAATCGAACATAATAATGATGGTAAACATACTACAGATACACCCATGGATAAATTAACAGAATCATTCAAAGATTTGGGCAAAGATAAACTTACAACACCAGTTGATCGAAATATATTTCAACCTAAAGATGATCCTTTTGCTGATGATGATTTTTTTTCTTAAAAGACAAATGGTCAACAACAACAAAACTAAATTTAACACTTTAACTTATCACTTGTTTGTCAGTCGAAATGAAAAATGACTCATTCTTTCAACCTAACTATTTGATGATTTGTAATTTTTGTTGTTCTTAAATTAGTTGCAAATTTTTTTCGATTAAATTTCGCTGAAATTGATCAAATTGTTGTCTTATTTATTTGTCTAATTATTCAGTAACATTTGTAACGATAACAGCTGAAGCAAAATATAATCGTGGTTGTTTTAAAGATTTTTTTTGTGACCATTTGTTTGTTCTAGGATCTAATACTTCAACTTATCGATACATTTTCCCTTATCATCAATTCCACCAATAGCGAAGAGACAATTGTTTAGAACAGTTAAAGTGAAAGCATGACGAGGTGGATTGAAATCAGTGTTGATCATTTGCCATTGATTGATATTAGGGTCGTATCTTTCGACTGAAGAAAGAAATCGTTCGCCTGTGGTTACTCCACCAACAACGTAAATGAAATTATCATACACAGTGCAACCAAATGAATGTCTCTCGTAGTTCATGAAATTTTTCCATGTCCACGTATTATTATGAGGGTCATATTGTTCAACAACATTTAAACTTCCGGAAGAATTCATTCCACCGATCGCATAGATGAAACCATTTAGACAAACAACACCTAAAAAACCACGCCTAGTGTACATAGAATTAACTTCAATCCATTGATCTTTCACAACATTATACTTATGAACTTTATCCAGCAAAGTATCTCCACCGATGATGTAGATATCATCTTCGAACACAGTTAATCCAAAAGCCGCCACCCTTACCAGGAAATGGTGTGATACTTGTTGATCCATAGATATGATCGTACCTTTCACCAGTTGTACAATGACCGGATTCATTTTTTCCACCAAACAGATAAATACGATTTCTATGAACAGCAGCCTGAAAACCGTATCGTGAACATTCATTGACGCCAACTTGTATCCATTCATCACACTTGCTGGACCATATAATTCAACAGTTGAAAATTTTGATATTGATCAAAACGACCACCAATGATAAGTATTCCACTGTATGTTCCACGAGTAGATGGACGGCTTGGGAAAACTAACTTGTGACAAAAAATGATCTTTAACTGCTTGTATCAGATCTTGACAAGATGAATAGACTGATTCAGTATCAATTTGTTCCAAGATGAACTTCGGTGAAAGATAATTTAACTTGACACAACTTAAAAGATCTCTTGCAAATTTTTTTCTTTCATCGGGATTAGACTTGATCCATCGAGTGATAGCATGACAAACAATTTCTTCGGATGGAACAACAATGTCATTTGATGAAACTACTCAACAAGTCGATCTTTGGTTAGAAGGACAAATTCATCACCTCTGGTGACTTGAATGAAATTTTTTCAATGAATTTACTTGAATACAAAAGTAAATCGTGACATGATAATTTTTCAGCAATTTTCTCGAATACCAAGACAATTAGAACAGTTGAGATTGTTTCTTGATAAATTCACAGCATTCTTTGATCATTTTGTCAATTTGTAAAAAGTGTGCAGCTTGCAATAAATCCAAAGCATTGTCCATGTTCGATGTTTGATTGGATCAGCGTATGCCAAGTTGATTAATGAATCAACAGATTGTTCATCAATGTCATTGATAACAATTTCATTCGAAGTGGATTCTTTTAATTGGCCAGTAAACATGGTTTTGAAAAAGGGTGACAAAGAAGCAAGGATACATTTATGAGCAAATATTTCACGTTGACCAACAATCACTCGAACATCACATAGTTTATTATCCTTTCTCATCTCTTGTAAAGATTGAAGAATTTCTTGTGGTTGAATTATCAAATTATCAGGTAAATTCAGATGAACATTTGATTGATCAGTAGTCATGGCGGATGTTGTTTTATTGTGAGTCATTCCAATGACTGTTAATCGGTTTAACAACCAGTGCGCACTGTGAACAAATTGACAAGTTAACATGATGCAAAATGCAATATCGATAACAAACGATGCACTTTGATCGACTTCTATTTTCTCCACTTTTGCCTTGTGTTAGTTAATATTCAACCGATCACAAACCTTGAACAGCCTGAGCACAATCATTTGTAGCATGGCAGGCGAATGAAAGCATATTTCTTGGTTGAACTTTCCAAGCAAATCGCATGAACAAGATTAGATTAACAATGCTGTATGACCAAGTGAACTGTATTAGTTGGTATAAGGATGAATTTATCTAACTTTCCAATAGTCACCAATCATATTGGTTTGGTTGAAAAGTACTCAATCTTACAATTTGATGATTTGTAATGTTTAGCTGCAGTTGAATCAGTTGCAAATTTATCTCGATTAAATTTCAATGAGTTTGATCAAATTTTCATTTATTTGTCTAATTATTCAGTAACATTTGTAACGATAACAGCTGAAGCAAAATGTGATCGCGGTTGTTTTAAAGATGTTCCTTGTGACCATTTGTTTGTTCTAAGATTGAATACTTGAACACTTTCAAGACATTGTTTCTCATCATCAATTCCACCAATAGCAAAGAGACAATCGTTAAGAACAGTTAAAGAAAAAGCATAACGAGGTGAATCCATATCAGAGTTGATTATTTGCATTGATTGATATTCGCGTCGTATCTTTCGACTGAAGAAAGGACTGAACCAGGTGAAGTCGATCCACCGACAACGTAAATGAAATTATCATAACACAGTGCAACCAAATGAATGTCTCTCGTAGTTCATGAAATTTTTCCATGTCCACGTATTATTATGAGGGTCATATTGTTCAACAACATTTAAACTTCCGGAAGAATTCATTCCACCGATCGCATAGATGAAACCATTTAGACAAACAACACCTAAAGACCAACGTCCAGTGTACATAGAAGTAACTTCAATCCATCGATCCTTCACAACATTATACTTGATAACTTTATTGTCCGAAGGATATCCACCGATGATGTAGATATCATCTTCGAACACAGTTAATCCAAAAGCCTTCACCTTACCAGGAAATGGTGTGATACTTGTTGATCCATCGATACAATCGTCACATTTCACCAGTTGTACAATAACCAAATTCATTTTTCCACCAAACAGATAAATACAATTTTTATGAACAGCAGCCAGAAAATCACATCTTGGAGCATTTAATGACGCAACTCGTATCCATTCATCACTCATTGAATCATATAATTCAACGTTGATTGACCATGATAATAGTTAAGTCCACCAATGATGAGTATTCCACTGTATGTTCCACGAGTAGATGGACGGCTTGGAAAACTAACTTGTGACAAAAAATGATCTTTAACTGCTTGTATCAGATCTTGACAAGATGAATAGTCTGATTCAGTATCAATTTGTTCCAAGATGAACTTCGGTGAAAGATAATTTAACTTGACACAAGTTAGAAGACTACCTGCGAATTGTTTTCTTTCATCAGGTTTAGACTTGATCCATCGAGTGATAGCATGATAAACATCTTCTTCCGATAGAACAACAATTCGACTCGATGAAACTAACTCAACAAGTCGATCTTGGTTAGATAAACAAATTCATCACCTTTGGTGACTTGAATAAAATTCCTTTGAATAAATTTGTTTGATTGCCAAAAGTAAATCTTTACATGATAAGTTTTCAGCAATTTCTCGAATACCAAGACAATTTAGAACAGTTGAGATTGTTCTTGATAAATTTTACAACATTCGATGATCATTTTGTCAATTTGTAAAAAGTGTGCAGCTTGTAATAAGTTCAAAGCATTGTCCATGTTGATGTTGATTGGATCAGCGTATGCCAAGTTGATTAATGAATCAACAGATTGTTCATCTATGTCATTGATAACAATTTCATTCGAAGTGGATTCTTTTAATTGACCAGTAAACATGGTTTTGAAAAGGGTGACAAAGAAGCAAGGATACATTTATGAGCAAATATTGTGCGTTGACCAACAATTACTTGAACATCACATAGTTTTTTATCCTTTCTCATCTCTTGTAAAGATTGAAGAATTTCTTGTGGTTGAATTATCAAATTATCAGGTAAATTCAAATGAACATTCGATTGATCAGTCGTCATGGCGGATGTTATTGTTATTGTGAGGTCATTCCAAAGACAGTTAATCAGTTTAACAACCAGAGCGCACTGTGAACAAATTGACACTTAGGTATGAGATGAGTTTAGATCACTATTTAACTTACCAATTGTTACCAATGATATTGATTTTGTCAAAAGTACTCAATCCAAAGTATATCCTGAAGTTTGTCGAACT